>JADRCD010205943.1:0-14590 GCA_019843815.1 Montemys delectorum | reverse complement strand
CTAGGTCCTCAGCAAGAGCAGCAAGGACTCTTAAACCGCTGAGCACCTCTCCAGCCCTACTAATACCTTATAATAAAGCTCTTCTAAAGGGTACTTCATGCCAGCTTCCTTTCCACGAACCTGCAACATCTTTTATTATTTCCCTAACAAGCAGGTGTTTGGTTCCGGGTGTCCACTCTCAGCTTCCAAGTTATCTGTGCATTGGATGAGTCCCAGACAAATCGAGGAACTTCAAATCCCAGAATCCCTGGGTCTTGAAGTGGACTACATTTCCCAGAGGCCTCTGCGACCACCCCTCTACCCCCAACCCCCGGACCCCAAACTCTGACCCCCCCCCCCCCCGTGAGCCTTCGCGGGTCTTAGGGCGTCTGTGCCGAAGCTCGGGGCCAAGGTCCCCGGGCAGAGTCCTCATGCGCGGCGGCTCCGAGCATACGTGAGGCGCGGCGAAGGCCGGGGGGAAGGTGAGTGAAGGCTCGATGTGTTCGGACGTCAGACAGGGGTTGGGCTAGGTTTGGCTCGGCGGCCTCCTGCGCGTCCCCCTCCCCGGAACGTACGCTCCCAGTGGCCTCGGCCCTGGACTGCAAGTGACCTGCCTTCACCACCACCATCACCACCACCCGGGCAGCGCCAAGCCAGGCTATGTTTTCCCTGCAGCTTTCTTGTCCTGGGCTACTGGTCCCCTTTCTGGAGTTTTTTCCCCCCCCCGGTATTCCGTAAATCGATCCCTTGACAGCAGCAGTGCAGTTGGGTGGGCAACGTGTCGGGGAGGAAGAACACCATGCCTGCCCATGGTCAGATCTGAGAGGGCAAAACCGGATGCGCCCCCACTGTGGCCGCACTCAGGCTTCAATTTCCTGCCCAAAGGGGCCGGAAGGTGCCTGCTGAGATGTGGTGAAGAGTCTAAGGTTGTTCACTTGGGAGCTCAGTGAGTCCCCCTGGGTTATAGAGTACAGAGTCGCCTGAGTCTTGCTTCTCGAAATCCACGGACATGAAGACTGGTGTCCTGTCGATTCTCTGATGCCCACCCCAGCTCCTGGTTCCCTCTCTTGAGGCAGAAGAGCCAGGCACAGCTGATGGGACAGGAGCCAAGCAACAGGTATACTCCTTTCATCTTTTGTCCCTCAGATCCTCCTTCATCTTCACCCATCTCTGGAAGAAGAACTTACAGAGAGAAGATGGCTCCTGAGCAAAGGGAAGCGGCGTCGTCTCAGGTTAGCACCTTGCCAGATCACTTCCTAACAGAAGGAGCAGGTTAGGTTTGGTTTTCCTTCTGACCGTTATCCACATAGTTCAGCCTTACCTGGGATTCAGAGCCTATGCCCTCCCTGGAGCAGTTGTCCTCCCTCCGTGGGTGGTGGATTCTGTGGGGAGCGCATGCACCCTGTGTTCACAATTCTAGTCGTCTGTCTGTATTTCTTGATAGACAGGCTGTTGTTGCCTGGTGCCAGTCTGGTGTATGCCTACAAATTCCACAAGGAACATGCCAGGTGCCCAGGGACAGAAGACACATACGTGCTTGAGAAAATTCCTTTTCTTCTGGCCCTGCCTCCCTCCCTCATCTGTTTCTTTATCTGCACTTACCAAAATTGGTTTTTTTATTTTCTCTTCTTGACATTCCTTAAGTTGCTCCCCAAGCCTTCTCCGGCCTGTAGTGGTTGGTTGTTTTGTTGTTGTTGTTGTTGTTATTGTTATTGTTTTTCCCACTTTATGGGTTTCATCTTTTGCTTGTACAATTCGGTTAGAGTTTTTTTTTCTTCTTAGCGTGTATATATGTGTGATGTGGTGTGCATACATGTGTATATGCATATTCTCATGTACTTGGTCATGTATGAGGATGGGCCTCTGCACGTGTGTGTCAAAGCCTGAGGCTATGTGGTGACTGCTCCTCTGCCTTTCCAGATCCCTCTGTGTTGAGTCAGGGTCTCTTACTTGAACTCGCAGCTCATGGAGTGTGGCCTGTCCCTCACAGGTGTCAGTGACATTTGAAGACGTCGCTGTGCTCTTTACTCGGGAGGAGTGGAAGAAGCTGGATCCCTCTCAGAGAAGCCTGTACCGGGAGGTGATGCTGGAGAACTACAGCCACCTGGCCTCGCTGGGTAAGAGAGTCCCCTGCGGGCGTAGATTCACAATTGAGACCTCAGCGTCTTCTTCCCCAAATGGAGATTTCATTGTGAAATCTTAGCAGAGTTTTGCCTTCAGGCCTTACAAATATGTTCTTATAAGTAAGTATTGGCACATACTTCCCACAGCAGGCCTGGAACTGCCCATGTGCAGTGGAGAGGGAGTGGCAGTGAGGTCACCACTTTCCTTGGTATAAATATAAAGCAAAGCTTCATGGTCCGGCCTCTTCCCAATCAGCAGTCATTCTATGCTTGCCTGGCTCATCTCTTAGCAGAGAGAGCTTTGTCCCGTCTCTTGAACCTCTTTCCCATCCCCTCTGCTAGAGGTCTGCATCATAGAGACCGAGTGGGGTAAACATCTTAGGCTTAATTGATTTCTGCAACTTAAGAGACTTTCCTCAGTCCTGTGTGGTTGTCTGGCTTCTAGTCAATGAGTTCATTTTGTCTACAAGCAGAATTCCCGTTTACCAAACCAAAGGTGATCTCCCTGCTGCAACAAGGAGAGGATCCCTGGAAGGTGGAGAAGGAAGGCCCTGGAGGCTTCTCTCCCGGTGAGTGAATGCACAGGCCTGGGCAGTCTTTGCAGGCCCCAGTGTGGCAAATAAGGAGAGGGTGCAGCTTAGAGTGGGTTGGGAAGTATCTTCAGGTTCTCAGTCCAGAAGAGGTGGTCAGGGGCTGGGATGGAGCTCAGTATTAAAGACACCCTCCTGGCATACCAGAAGCCCTGGGTTCAATTCCCAAACACACACACACACACACACACACACTCACACTTACACACTCACACACACATTCACTCACCAATGAAACAAAGTAAAGAAAACAGCTCAATAAATTATCCCTGAATTAGATAGGAGCAAGGGAGGGGAACTGAAATCTGGGCCCAGCTTTGTTATTCTTTTCTGATTATGTCTCGAATGGATTTCTTGGAATTTTTTTTCTTGTTGGTTGTTTCTGAGGAGGGCTTCCTTTCCGGAGGTCATTTAAGAGGTATGGTATATTTAAAGGATGATAAAGACTTCGCTCAGGTTGAAGTTCAAAGTGTAAAGGAAAAGGAAATGTTGGGAAGGCTATGTAGAGATCCTGTAACAAGTGTCTTGGTGCCTTTCTGAGAGCTGTGACCTGCATGTGGGACCTGCAAGCATCCGAGCTGCGAATGGCCACTGTGCACTCTTGGATAGCTCTTGGAAAGCTTGTTCTAATGGTCTCTTAGCTAACCAGCTGAAGAAACTGAGGTATGTCCTTGTTTTGGCAGCCTCTGTCTCAGTGATAAAGATGGCTCCAGAGAGTGTCAAGGAGTGAGGCAGGTTTCAGAGCGCTGTCAAGACTAGGTTGAAAGAAAATTGCACGGAGAGAAGGGTTAGGAGGCACCAATGTACCCTTTAAAATGAACCTGGGAAAAGCATCTTTATTTGCATATAATGCTTTAAATTGTTACAAAGAGCTGTTACATTCAGGAAGTTCTGTGACATGGGCCGTGGAGGATAGACTGAATGTGAGGCACAGTCCAGGCAGCCTTAGGGAGTCACTGCAAGAATGAAGGGAGAGCTAGTGGCGGGGGTCTAGGTGAAGACCTCTGCTTTGGGCTCTAGAGAGACCTAGTATGATGAGTTTGGTGTGGGAGTGGTTTTCATTCGAAATGTAAGGGAAGTGCTTAGATACGGATCTCTGGTGGGGGATTCTATAAGGTAGATGGGCTGGAATTCAGAAGGTCAGAACCCTTGGACCCTTGAGCTGACCAGCTGGGAGGGATCCTGGGAAACTGTTTTTGCAAGGTGGTTAAGAGAATAGGCCTTGTGAGCCAGCCCTGAAGTGACCTGAAGGGGGAGGCTCAGGAGAGGGGTTGCTATGGTGATAGAAACTTGGGGCTGATGAGTTGAGGAAGATCCCTCCCTCACTGGTGAATCAAGACTCCCACTGTGGGCTTCAGCTTGCTTAGCTCTTCACAAATGCTGAAAAAGCTCTGGGCTAGGTCCCAGCGAAGTGGAAGCAGATAGGATAAGGCAGGGTCCTGCTCTTTCGGAGTGCTTTGGATCAGTGAGGGGAATAAAGAAACCAAGCACCCACAGCCAGCCATGTGCAAGAGTCCAGTGAAGACTATGAAAATGACACACATTACACTGAGAGCGTAGGGCAGAAGCCACTCGGATCAGTGCTGTGTATGTGGGTACGGGTGACACTTGAGTGTCACCTGGCTTAGGGGGTAGTGACTGAAGGAGCCAATATTGACCAAGGAGAAAGGAGAAGCCAGGAGACATTGGTGGGAGCCCTGGTGCCCATCGCTTGGTTTGACCTGAGGATTTGAGAGTCTCAGGAGTAAAGAGCAGCCTGGAGCTGGGTCAGGGAGCCTGAGTGCAAGGAAGGAAGAGGAGCTAGGGCACATCTGAACCCTTAGATCATTCAGGGGGCCTGGGGCTAGAGAAGAGCCACATAACACGCCACCCTGTCCTCTCAAAGCCCTTGTATGGTTTGAGAGCCTTTCTTCTCAGTCTAAGTGAGCGCTTCTGAGGCGGCTTATTGTTTACATCCATATTTATGTAGACACGGCCAGACGCCACCCCAGAGTAAGCAGAGCACAGGTAGTTAGGATGTGTGAAGGGAGGGAAATTAGCCTGAGCAAAGTAAGCCTACAGTTTAGAGCTGTCCTGGGAGAGGCTGGAAGTCCTGATGAAGTGGTCACTTGCCTTCCTCAGCTCTGGGAGACTCAAGTGGATGACTGAGGAGCGGAGCCACTTCCTGTTCCATTCTGTGCAGGGCAGAGGTGGGGTGGGCCTGTTGACTGTGCAGCCCAGGCTGGCATTGAACTCTAGATTTCTCCTACTTCAATGCCCTGAGCACTAGGATTATAAATACGCCTCTCTGTTCCTCTTGAGGAATGGCCATCCTTTCTTTTTCTCAAACATGGACTTGAAGTGGGTGGCCTATGGCTGCGCATGCATCTGTGATGGGCCTGGACTCCAGTGAGATCCCTCCTCAGCAGGAGCTCACAGCCCACAGTGCAGTGAAAGGACCTGAACATTTGCATCCAAGATCATGATGTCAAACAACCCATTTCTGAACCTGCGAAGTTATTTTTCCCTTCAAAACTAAAACAGCAAAACAGGGCTCAGTTCTTTAGTGCCTTGGCTGCTTTTGTAGAGAACCTGAGTTCAGTTCCTAGCACCCACCTAGCCATTCATAACTCCAGCTCTGGGGCTTCTGATGCCCTTCTCTGATCTCTGTGTGCCTCAGGGATGCATGTGGTACACATGCAGGCAAAACACCCTTACACATAAAAATGGATAACTTTTTTTTATATATAAGTAAAACAGCCTTTGCTGTCCCTGGGTTTGTAAGTTTTAAACTGGAGGTGAGAGGTCGTGGCTCGAAGGGTCTCTGTGTCTTACTTTGGGTCCCTGGCTTAGGAATTGGCCCAAAGCTTAGGCAGTGATGCTGTGCTTTTCCTTCATAGCTACACTAAGGATCATGCGTGAAGCCACTTGTGTATCGAATAGACTTGGTTCCTGTCCAAATGCAGAAATATTCTGAAATCCGAACATTTTTAAGCTCCAGAAATGGTCTAGTAATCACATCTCCAGTGAGAGATTCCCCCACCCCCTTGTCTTTTCCTTTTATCATCTTTAATGTCAGAAGCCACTGAGAGTCTGCTGAACCATGTGGGGTTGTCAGCCATTTGCTGGGCTCAGTGAAGGCTCTGGGGTTGTGTCAGTTCAGAGGAAGGGCAGCTTTTCCTGACTTTACACAGGTGCCACCATAGAAGTTAGCCACAGCCCTTGAAACTAGGGACTTGGAGTACGAGGCAGCGTCCTCACCGTGGTGTCACCCTTATCTCCTGGTCTGCCTCAAGGCTTTTGAACCTGACTTTTCTATCTGCGCCTGGTCGTTCTCTCAATGGCCAAGAGCTCTTGTGGTTGCCTTCCTGGGTTTCACAGGCTTCTGCCCAGGGCTCCTTCCTCCAGGATCTTCATCTCACCAGGTTTATTCTCCTTCCATAGCATCACTGCATAGCTCATGTGCTCATGATCTCTCTCTTCCTCTGCACGTGTATGTGGAGGCAGCTTATTTCATTTATTTCAGTTTTCCAGTACTGGCCAGAGTAGGCTTCTGGTTATGCAGAGAATATAGGAATAACTTGAACCATATGAATAAAGCATAAAAGCCCTCTGTAAATAGTGAAAGCCAAATGAGCCAATGACTAATACAGCATAGAGAATTTCCACAAATGCCTATACATCAGAGCCATTTGGTTTATTTGTGGTTTAGATGTATCATAAGGGTGAGACTATCTGCAAACAATAGTGTTAACTTGGGTAGGGTCATGTGAGTAGTTTTGACACATTTATGGATGAAATGATTGATGGTGGGAATTGCTTTAGGCTTAGTTTTGCGGAAGAGACGTAAGGGTTCATAGTGATATGAGACAGGTTTGTCATGGCCCTACTCCCTCTGAGATACCAACACTGATGCTTCTTTTAATCTTTTTTTTTTTTTTTTTTAGATAATTTCTTTATTTACATGTAAATTTTCCCTTTCCCAGGTTCCCCTCCAAAAAACAAACAAACAAACAAAAACAACAAGAACAAACTTCTTTTGCCTCCCCCCTCCCCATGCCTGCCACCCCACCCTCTCCCACTTATTGGCCCTGGCATTCCCCTACACTGGGGCACAGAACCTTCTGTGATACCTCTGAGATACCAACACTGATGCTTCTTTCAACCTATGTAACCTGTGGCTGACCCTTTAAGATCCTGTCTTGAGTGTCAGACAACTCTAGCCAGCACTCACAGCCCGTCCTTACCTGCATTCTCACTGTCTAAGGAAAATTTTGATGGTTCTCTGTGCTCACATTACCCACTCTTAATAATGATCACATTGTATCATAATTTGTTCTTTTTGAATACAAGATCTCACTCTAGTCCAAGCTGGACTGGAACTTACTGTGTAGCACAGACTGGCCTTAAACTACCACCATTTCTGCATTAGACTCCTGAGTGCTGACACTGCAAGCATGAATCACCGTGCCCATCAATGACTACCTGTTGATTTCTTTATTTTTGTGCCAAACAGTAAGCTTACTGACTCTCACCAATGCCTAAGTTGAAGTCTAGGTATTTATTTTTCTATGTGATAAATTAACAGAATGAGGAATGAGTGCTTTTTGAAGTAGTAAGGGGTGCTTTATGTGTTGAGGCAGGGGTTAGTCCTTAGAGGAAACAGTACCAAAAAGATGAGACTCTTGGGACAGAGGAACAGTGACAGTTTATGGCAGTGGTCTCTCTAGAATAAGATCCTGAACTTGGATTAGTGATGGTTGTTAGAGTTGCTCCACTGGTGGGATGTAAGAAGATGTGATGACTGTCTGCATGTGTATGCGGGGAATAAGAGACTGAAAGATGAAAATAAAAATTATGGAAGAGCTACTAAGAGGTTTACAGTGTCAATCTAAACAGAATCAGAAAAGGTCTTGAAAAGGAAATTGCTTTGGGCTCGAGAGATGGCTCTGTGGTTAAGAGTGCTTGCTGGAGTTTGACTCTAGTACCTACACTGAGTGGCTTACATCCAGTTGTAACTCCAGCTCCAGAAGTTCAGTGCCCTCTGCTGGCATTCGTAGGCACTGTACTCACATGGCCATACACACATACACACAAAAATCTTTTTTAAAAAAATAAAATAAAATAAATTGCTTTCGTAAAAACAGTGCATAAGAACGGTCTGCCAGAGTCAGAGGTGCTGAACAGGTAGAGCACTGCACAGAGTGCAGGTCACTGTGAATTCAGAGATGCGGGCACCGTCTGGGTAGCAGTGACATCAGGGATCTTAGGTAAAGACAGTAACCTATTCCTCAATAAGTCCCCACCTCCTAACTCCCACCACCTCTCTGTGATCCTGTTGGATTGGGAAGCCATTGATCACCCCGTCACTACCCTAAACCCGTTGACTTGTGGCCAGCTGGATGTTCCTGGCCTTGCTCAGAACTTAATAGGTTCAGTGGCAGTTGAGAACAAACACAGCATCACTAGCAAGCAGCAAATACCCAGCTACCTACATTAGGTAGGTAGACCTTGCAGGGTCTAGGATGCATGCCAGCTCATGCAGAATGGTAGCTGTGCCAGGTAGCTTCCTACAGGAGTGCATTTCAGGTGTGAGCAGGCTGATTTCAAAAAGAACATACTCAAATGAGAGTTCTAGATGCTGTTTGAAGACACTACTATTTTGAACAGAGTGGGACAGTCACTCACGTGGTTGCTTTGAAAGTGGGTGGCATCACCTAGGGAGGAAAGTTAAACATGGAGGAAGGACCCATGTAATAAAGAACATGGCAGAGAATCCAGAACTGGCGGCAAGAAGTCACCAGGGCAGCAGTCATTCTGGGCTCTGAACTTGCAACCTAAGCCTCAACCTTATTCACAAAGTTACTCGGTTGCACTTGATTCTCAGAGAGAGCAGAGGTGGAGGGGTGTGTTCATAGATGTGGGGATTTCTGAGTGGATCATCCGGAGCAGTTAGCATGCCCACAACCAGTGACTGGCCTGGGCCTCAGTGGAAAATGAGAGAACTAAGGCTTTGGCGTGTGGGAACTGATGTGGGTGGAGCTGGGACTGCTTTCATTGGAAACAAAGATTCTCATGCTCACATTCTTATTCCCCTGGGAAGCAAGTTTTACAGGTGCCTCCCAGCTCTTCCTGCCTTTTCACTGTGCCTTATTTCCTGAGACTTCCAGGTGGTCTCTCATTTACTGCTCCATTAAAAGCACTCTTCTTAAATTCCATGCCACTTCCATCTGCTGCACTCAGGAGTTTTAGTCTTTGAGGGTGTAGTGATTTGAATAGGTATGGTCCCCAGAGACTCATGTTTGAATGCTTGCCCATAGGGAATGGCACTGTTAGAGGTGTGGCCTTGTTGAAGGAAGTGTGTAATTGACGGGGCGGACTTTGAGGTCTTTTACGCTCAAGGTGTGCCCAATGTGGCACACAGTCTCTCTCTGCTGCCTTGGATCAAGATGTAAAACTCTCAGCTCCTTCTCCAGCACCATGTCTGCCTGTATACTCCCAGCCATGATACGGACTAAACTCTGAAACTGTAAGACAGCCTCAATTAAATGTTTTCTTTATAAGAATTGCCATGGTGTCTCTTACAGCAGTGGAAACCCTAACTGAGACAGTGGGCATGTGTGTGTTTATGTTCTCTGTGTATATCTGGGCATGGATGCTGGAAGTAAACATCAGATATTTTCTTCATTTGCTCCCCATCTTCTTTTGAGACAGGGTTTCTCACTGAACTTGGGCCTTGCCAGTGTGGCTGGAGTAGCTGGATATCAACCCCAGGGCTCCTGATCCAGCTCTCCAGCACACTACTATTTTACGACCTTCTGCAGGATTGGCTCGGATCCTCAAGCTTGTACAGCAAGCCTTTACCAGCTGTCTGAGTTAAGGTGACTGCTGCTATGGTGAAACGCCATAGCCAAAGCAACTTAACAAGGAAAAGATCTATAGAGCTTACACTTCCATGTCACAGTTCATCACCTAAGGACATCAGGACAGGAACTCAAGCCAGGCAGGAATCTGGAGATAGGAGCTGATGCAGAGGCCACAGAGGAGTGCTGCTTACTAGCTTGCCCCTCATGGCTTGCTTAACCTGCCTTTTTTTATAAAACCCAGGATCAGCTCAGAAATGGCAACACTAATAGGCTAGCTAGGCCCTTGCCTATATCATTCACTAATTAAGAATATGCCCTATAGGCTTGCCTATGACATTTTATGGAAGCATTTTCTTTCTTTCTTTTCTTCCTTCCTTCCGTTCCCTTTCTTTTTTCTTTCTTTCTTTCTTTCTTTTTTTGTTTCTTTTTTTTAAATTAAATTATTTATTTACTTTATATGCCATTCAAAGCTTCCCCTTCCTCCTTTCCTCCAAGTCCCTCCCTCTTATACCCTCCCTCCCCGCTCCTCCTACCCTTCTCAGACAAGGGGAGGTCTCTCATGGTTAGCAACCAGTTTGGCATATATCAGGTTACAGTAAGACTAGGTATATCTTCTATTGAAGCTACAAGAGGCAGCTCAGTTAGAGGGGAGTCCCAAAGACAAGTGACAGAGGCAAGATAGCCCCTGCTCTTGGTTTTGGAGTCCCACATGAAACCCAGGCTCCACAGCTGGTACTTATGTGCAAAGGGCCTAAGTGGGTCCCTAGCTTGCTCTCTGGTTGGCAGTTCAGTCTCTGTGAACCCCTATGGGCCCAAGTTAGTTGATTCTGTGGGTTTTCTTGAGGTGTCCTTGACCCTTCTGGCTCCTTCAATCCTTCCTTCCTTCCCTGCTCATCTTCCACAAGATTCCTCAAGCTCTGCCTGATGTTTGGCTATGCATCTCTGCATCTGTTTCCATGGGTTGCTAGTGAAGCCTCTCTGATGACAGTTACACTAGGCTTCTGTCTGCAAGGACAGTAGAATATCATTAATAGTGTCAGGGATGGGCACCCTCTCATGGCATGGATCTTAAACTGAGCCAGTCATTGGTCGCTCTTCCCTCAAATTCTGCTCCATTTTTTTTTACCCCTTCATGTCTTGTAGGCAGGACAAATTGTTGTAAGGTTTTGTGGCTGGTTGGTGTCCCGACAATCTCTTCACTGGAAGTCTTGCCTGGTTACAACAGATGGCAGGTTCAGGCTTCATAGCCTGCATTGCTAGGAGTCTTAGATTTCTGGGAGTTTCCATTGTCCTAGATTTCTATACTTCCCCAACCCCACCCCCAATCCATTCATCTCTCCCAGTACTCTCTCTGTCTTTCCCTCCACCTCCTCCCAACCCAGGCCCCTCCTCAGGAAACATTTTCTTAATTGAGATTTCATCCTCTCAGATGACTTTAGCTTGTGTCAAATTGAGGGTAAGCTATCTCGCACCCCAACCGAGCCATATACCAAATTCAGTCTTCAGGCTATTTGCCACAGCTAATCATTTGCTCCTCTCTGGCTCCAGGAGTACCATCATCTCCCAGTTTCCTTAAATGTTCAAGAAGTTTGCTGATTTCTTTCAGTTCTTTGGCTTTAAATAGAATTTGTATGCTGGTGATTCACAGATGTCTGTCTTCAGCTCTGACCTTTCCCCAGATCTCTAAAACAACACACAGCTATTTCAGGGTCTCCTTGCCTTTTCCTCTGAAGCCCCTCAGCTACCACAAGTAGACCTGAAGCAGACCCCCTGGGGCTTCCCATCCTCTCCTCCTTCTTCTTGGTAATTGGTGCCATAATTCATTTTCAGAATTCATAGGCATGATCTTAATTGACTTCTTTCCTTCCTAGTACTCTGCTAGGCCATTCATCCCAGTCCTGATAGCAACCTCATGTGTATTTTACCCCTTTCTGACCTACACAACCTCAGCTCCCTAAAACCTTCATCTGCTTTCGCTTCCGCCCCAGGTCTCTCTGTTCTCTGCCAACTCAAATAGCGCATATTTCCCCAGGCATCCTATTATGCTCGGTATAAAATTCCACAACCTTCCCCAATACTGAGGAGGCCTTGCATGCTTTGTGTCTACCCCACACTTTGCTCTTTAACCATTTTTCCTGTTGTTCAGTACATTCTAGGCAAGGTCAGGGTCTCTGCTCCTTCCAGAAGTCAACTGTACTTCTGCTTGTCCTGATGGCTTTGCCCAGGACTCTCTCCAGATAGCCACATGGCTTCTCTTTACTTGTTTGTCACTACATCTTCTCTGTCTATCAAGCACACACATATGCACATGCACACATATGAAAGTGTATGTTTCTGCAGTGCTGGAACCTTGCCTTACTCAGAACATTATCCAGACACAGTATTCACCCAGTGAGTGAGTGCAAATGGAAAGGTGGTCTCTGCATATGTAAGGACAGACAAGTAAAATTAAACTGGACTGTTCCAAAAACTGCATCTAGTTCAGCATACCTGACAGTAGCCAGGGAAGGGAGGTATTGGCAGATGTAGACAAATCTTTTACACTTCTACACTTCACTGTGGGAAGAAACCTGGATCTCATCAATAAATCATTGGCATTCTAACAGAGATCTTAAAAGAACTTGCAGCACAGGAAGATTTGAATTTAGGCAGGATGATCTGGTTGTAGTGTAGAGAAAGTTGTCAGAGGCAAGACTCAAAGATAGGGCATTAGTTAGGAGACCATGGTAGAGACAGTAATGCATAGGAAAGAGAATGCCATCGCAGGGCCTGTCTTAGTCACTGTTCTATTGCTACAAAGACACACCATGCCCATGACAACTCTTATAAAAGAAAGCATTTAATTGGGGGCTCGCTTATAGTTTCAGATTAGTTCATTATCATCATGGCAGGGAGCATGGCAACATGCAGGTAGACATGGTGCTGGGGCAGTAGCTGAGTAGATATCCTCATCCACAGGTGGCAAGAAGAGAGAGAGGGAGACAGACAGACAGACTGGGCCTAGCATGAGCTTTTGAAATGTCAAAGCCCACCGCTAATTACATTCTTCCTTCAACAATGCCACACTTCCTAATCCTCCTAATCCAAACATTTCTACTCCCTGGTGACTAGACATTCAGATACTGAGCCTATAGAGGCCATCCTTATTGAAACTACCACATTTTATCTATGGGAAAGATATGCATACAGCTCCTAACTACAGTGCTCAGAACTCTGACAAGGGCAAAGTATCAAAACGATAGCCTTTCTTTATAAGAAGGTCTAAGGCAGTGTGTTAGACGCTTCACTGCTGTGACAAATACCAGAGAGAAAACATTTAAAGGGGGAGAGGATCGTTTTGTCATGTGGCCTTACAGAATTTAGTCCATAGCTGCTTTGCTACCTTGCTTGCTCCTGGGCCCGTGGTGAGGCAGGGAGGGCATCATGTGGGTGAGCGTATGGCAGAAGAGAGCTGCTCACCTCTGGGTAGTCCAGAAGTTGGGGAAAATAGGGATAAGATATACAAGATATTCTTCCATTAACCTATTAACCTTCTAAGAATAGGTTTTCACCTCCTGACTTCCACCACCTTTCTATGATCCCATTGGGTTGGGAACCCATTGGTGATCCAGTTACTACCCTAAACCAGTCAGCTAGTGGTAGGCATTTAATATATGAGGCTTTAGTTGACATTTCAAACTCAAATCATAATACCTGTCTTGCTTGGTGCATGGATAAGGCTACCTGTCTAGCTTACAGTTCTTGGTCTCATGCCTGTTTTATGACACCTCTGTAGAGTTAATTTAATAATGTTTTCGTAGATGAACTGGTTTAGAAATCTCTCTGATCATCTATGTTGTGTTTGAGAAGGCGGGTTCTATGAGGACTTATGACTAATACATATGAAATTCATATTTAAGTAATCAAGATTACTTGACTTTCTTCAAATTAGGCATGTCTAAATAAGAAAAAAATTACTAAACAAGCCAGATGTAGTAGCGCATAAATATATTCCCAGTACTCAGAAGGGAGAGGCAGGAGATTTGCTTCAAGTTCCAAGCCAGCCTAATCTGCCAATTTAGGCTGTATAGTGAGACTCCATAATCACAACAGAAGTGATCTCTCTCTCTCTCTCTCTCTCTCTCTCTCTCTCTCTCTCTCTCTCTCACACACACACACACACACACACACACACACACACACACACACACAAGATATCATCAAGAAGATTTGTAAGAGGTAGAACATGCTGCTTGTTATATGTAGAGAGGTACAGAGCAATATATCAGTACATCAGAAGTGGTCACCAGAAATACCAGCTCTTGGGAGGCTAAAGCAAGAGGTCATGAGTTCAAGGACAGCTATACTGGAGATTGATATTCTGTCTTAAGAAAATAGGAAATGCTGGCTGGAGCAGTGGACCATGTATGTTTGGAGTCAAGCAAGGATTCTCATAGTAAACTTTTGAATTGAATCTGCAAGATATTGTTGGCAGGAAACAAAGAGGGCAGGTAACAATGAAGTGACTATCATGAGTTCTCTGGGTTCTAAATACTACATTTCCAAATCCTCGTCCCCATTTAATTGCCATCTTGAAATGGGTCTGCTTGGGCCAGCGAGATGGCTCAGCGGGTAAGAGCACTGACTGCTCTTCTAAAGGTCCTGATTTCAAATCTCAGCAACTACATGGTGGCTCACAACTACCCATAATGAGATCTGACACCCTCTTCAGGTGCATCTAAAGTCAGCTACAATGTACTTATGTATAATAATTAATAAATCTTTGGGCTGGAGCCAGCAGAGACTGAGTAAGTGGGGTTGACTGGAGCAAGCAAAGGTCCTAAAATTCAATTCCCAACACCACATGAAGGCTCACAACAATCTGTGCAGCTACAGTGTGTACTCATATACATAAAATAAATATATAAATCTTAGAAAAAAAAAGGAAAGGAAGTTGAATCTACAGAGCTGGAGTTACAAATGGTTGTGAGCTGCCCGTTGTCCCTGGGTGCTGGGAACTGAACTTGGGTTCTCTGGAGAAGCAGAATTCAATGATGAATTTAAGATGGGCATG
>JADRCD010205941.1:0-12255 GCA_019843815.1 Montemys delectorum | reverse complement strand
CCCACACATCAACTACCATATGAAGCTTTGCTTCAGTCTGACCTCTGTTCCATGCCTCCAACAGAGAGCTAACGGCAGCCCCTTTGGTCTGCTAACTCTAGGCCTGCCCCTGGAATCATGGGCATTTTTATATCAGTTGAATCAGAGCTAACATGACCTCAGGCACAAGTGACTACCCAGTTAGAAAGTGAGTTTCATTCACTGAGACAGCACTAGGCCAGGAAGGAACTAAGGTGATGGAAAGATTCTTTACCTCATTGTTTCTGCTGCTGAGGTTCAGAGAGGGGGAATACAACTGACCAAAGAGTCACAGTAGGCCAGTCTTTCCCCAAGATGCTGTGACAGACTCGATTGAGCCGTCTCAATCGAGTGGGGGGGGGCACAGTGACCCTTCATTTGGCAGTTGCCTTTGACTCACACAACTGAGAGCTTGAGGGAAGAGAAGCTATAGTGGAGGCAGGGTTTTGCTCAGGACTAACCATGTGCTGGGCGCTGGTGCATCTTATCTCCACCAATGACCTAGGGTAGCTGTGGGGAAGAACAGGAGACTGGAGGCTTAGGAGGGACTCTGTTCTTGGACAGACAGGATGACCTAGGGTAGCTGTGGGGAAGAACAGGAGACTGGAGGCTTAGGAGGGACTCTGTTCTTGGACAGACAGGACGCCTGAGAACCGACAGAGTGAAGACAGCGGTGGAGTCCAGGTAGACTGTTGGGCTTGGGCTTGAATAAAGATGGTAGGCAAACACAGAGCAAAGTGTGGCTCTCTCTGAGTTTAGAGAGAAAAACAGCAAGTTAGGCAAACACACGAAGAGGTTCTCAGAGTTAGGTTCGTGGGGACTATGGTGATATGTAAAAGAGCAGGGCTTTGGAATTCAGACTCTAAATCAAGTTTGCATATTAGGCAACATATTCTTGTAACATATTAGGCAACCAAAATGTTATGGTCTCTCAACCACAACAAACCCCAATTTACTTACAAGCAAGTGTGGGAGTAGCGGTATCTACCACACATGATCGTGGACCAAGTTTACGGAGTGGCCTAAAAATCATTAGGCAGAATCCAAGGCTGAGGATGATGGAATACTGCTAAGTCAGCAAGTCGGAAAATCCCCGGGAGCTAAGAAGGCCCAGCCTTGGCCTTCACACTTTCCTCGGTGCTGGGTCACCTGTGAGTACAGCAATCACATGTGCTTTTATTCCAGTGAGAGTTCTAGAAAAGAATCCTTTCTCTATGCTCTCCTCTCCAGGACGGAGAGACACTCTTTTGGAGAAACCTGTTTTACCCCCAGAGCCCCCTGAACCAGTCCTCCATGGCAGCATGGCCATAGGAGCTGTGTCACTGGCAGTGGCCAAAGCCAGCGCGACCTTGGCCAGCACTCCTCTGTACTTAACCCTTGCGTTACTGAAGCACGATCAGGTAGGTTAGTAATGCTACATCCCAGTGTGCCATGGGGGCCAGAACGTGAAGGACCCAGGCACTGCTGTTCTCACGTGCCCTCGCTCTCCCTGCGTTGGTTTCAGGAGCAGCCGTCCACGTTCTCTATGCCTCTGCTGATGACATCTGTACTGAGCTGTGGGAAGTCCTCACCTGGGAAGCTACATTTAATGAAGGAAGTGATTTGTATCCCCAGTCCTGGATTAACAGCCAAACAAGTACCTGATAATGGCTAAGACAGCTTTCTTATGTGCTCCCCTCCCCCACCTCCATCACTGATGGATTTTAGTGTGGATCAAGAGAAAGTGAATTAAATGGTATTTTAGGGAATCAAGTAAGTAGGGAGACAGCAAGGACCCTCTTCGAGGTCCGGTTTAGACAGCCTTGGTTCACGTTTGTGATTCTCGGGAGCAAGCTCTCGTTTGTGTGGGAGGAACCACAGGGAGGACTTTTGCTTACTTCTGGGCTGTGGCAAGCAGAAACCTCCTTTCCAACAACCTGCTGTGTTAGGAAGAACTCCAGGCCAGCAGGCAGCCAGCGCCCGCCCATAGGGCTGTCAGTGCCTGTGTGTGAAGTGAATGCCGTGTCCTGTGTCAACGCTTCAGTTCTTAGGGGTGGTGCTGTCTCACATTGCCCTGCATTGGAAATAATTGCATAAGGTTCACACTATGGTGAATGCTTTCAGAAAAAGCAGAGGAGACTCTCCCTACTGCCTCCTGCAAAGACTGAAATTTTCCCAGGTTGGTGGAGCTAAGCTTGATAAAAGCTTCACTTGCTTTCTCTATAAAGAAGAGCCCTTTTTAAACAAAATATTACCTCACACTTTACAAATTTCAGGTGACTAGAGTTTATATATGACATACCAGCTGTCAGATTCTGTGCACTATGCATAGTCAGACCGTACATAGTCAGGATCGGGCTGGATCCCGAGTCACTATCTGCTGTGCTGAGAGGGGCCCCTGAATGCTCTGCCTGTCCCCCCTCATCAGTCTCCCCTTGTGCAGCCCTCACTCTCATAGCATGCCTCCTCTTTCTCCTTTCAAAGATTAATTTATTTCCATTTTATGTGTATGACTGTTTTGCCTGAATTTGTGTCTGTGCACCCTGTGTTTACAATGCCTGAGGGTATTGTCAGAAGAGGGTATTAGATTCTCTGGAACTGGAACTATAGACAATTGTTAGCCACCATGTGGATGCTGGGAACTGAACCCATGTCCCCTGCAAAAAACAAGCACCTTCCCCTTCCTCCTACCCCCACCCCACTGTGCTCGACTCCTTAATTAACAGTGGATTCAAACTAACTTAGCCAGGCCTCTGGGTGACCTGTGCCATGCATTGCACCAATGTTGTCCAGCTTGGCCAAAAGACTATGATAGATTATTAGGCTAGTTTTCACAATGAAGATACCATGGCACAGCTCACACTTAGCCCAACAGGGGGCCCAAGATTAACATTTGTCTCACTTCTTGTGTAGACTGGCAGTCCTCCATAGGGAGTCCATGAGCAGTCTGGGAAGCACTGGCCATAAGAGTATGGCTTTCACATTTGAAACCTAAGTTTGTACAGTTGTACACCCTGGCTGTTCTGCTTTCAGGGTATCGAGTTGCTTCTGGAAATTCAGAAACAAGTTAACAGAGCGATGGAGAGTACGGTACGTAAAGGGAGGCCGTGGCGATTGCTGACACTCAAATCCAGCTTGCAGTTCAGTGTGGAATTAAATCAGTATTGCTATTGTCGCTATGGAGAATGTATTTGTTTGTTTTAGGTTTCCCAGGCAAACCAAGTAAGTCTTAGTCTGCTCTCCTGCTACTATGACAGACACTAGGACCAGGAAAGCAGCCTGGGAGGGGAGGGCTCATCTGGCTTCCACTTCCAGGTAACAACCCATCACTGAGTCAGGGCAAGAACTCAAATGGGAGCCTGAAACCAAGGTCTAACCTGGGCAGTTCTTGAGTTGAGGGTTCCTCCTAGGTAACTGGGTTTGTGTCAAGCTGACAGCTGAAGCTTCCTGTGATTCAAGCGCTCACACTGCTCACCGGCAGCAGATCTGTCTTCTGAGGATATTGAACAGTCCCACTCTACTCTCTGAGACAACTGGCTCTGTGCTAAGATCACCCACTAGGATTTGCAGAGTATTTCATGACATCGAGCTCTCACAAAACATCAAATCCACCTTGCTTTTGCTCTGAGAATGTTGAGCCTGTGAAAGCAAATCCCACACTGGCAAGCGGTCATGAGAGGATTTGGTCTCCACCTGCCCGAAAAGGAGTGTGTGTACTCGAGGAGTGTGTGCACACAAGAAGTGTGTACACACACCAGGGGTTCCTAATGTGACTTGCGCATGCTTTGGAAGCATGAATGTGTAGGTGAGTGAGAAAGCAGAAGGAGAGGAAAACTAAAGATGCATTTGAGTTTGATAAATAGTTTGGGACTTTAAGAAGGGCATTACTAGAATGATCTCCACTTGTGTATTTTTGGCCAAAGTTCATACACATGAATGGGAGTAAAATTCATAGTGTAAAAGACCAGCCCCCTAAGAATAGCTAGCCCCAGGGCCCACCGCTCTGCTCGCTGCCACAGGGATGTCTGAAAATACCAAGTAACACAATTTTTATCTTCTCTTCCCATAGCTCCCACCTCCAAAACCAGAGACCAAAAAAGGGCATAATGGGGGCAAAAGAGCTCAGGTGAGCAGGCACTGAGTGGGCCCTTTCTCCTCCTTAGTATTGTGCTTCCAAGACCAGGTCTAAGTCAATGAGAAAGAATTTGTTCCAAGAGTGCTACTATAGAGCTCCGTCTACTATAGAGGCCTCAGCCTCCCTCTTCCTGGAGAGCCACCATCAGCTAGCTGAGATCTTAAGAGCACAGGCAGCCTTTAGGAGCAGCAGGACTGGATGCGACCCTGTAGGTGAAAGATGTGGGCTAGAGACCGTCTTTATAAATAACAAACCGACATAGGACAGTCTAGATATTTGTTGTATCACTAACAGAGGAAGAAAGAAAAAGGCAGTGCTCATGCTCACGGAGGTCAGAGAACAGCTCAGAGGAGTCGGTTCTCCCCACCCTGCACCATGTGGCACTCAGGTGCCAGGCTAGGTGGAGTGTGCCTTTACATACCAAGTTATTAGCTCGCTGCACTAATTAAAAAGGTGTCACAGTTATGCTCACCTTGAGGAAAACCGAACATAATAAAATAGGTTTTGAAGAGGAGGACTGACAGAGTTAGAGAACTATGGGTGTTTACAGGGATAGCCTGGTGGTTGTGGCTCAGGTTGGCCCAGTGTTCAAGGGCAGAGCCAGTCAGGTAGGGTATATAGGCACATTGAAGAGAGAAAAGCCATATGGTGTTAGGGAATTACATGCCCAGAGCAGGGGTGGGTGTGGGGTGGATTTAGAAGTAGAAGTCATCCAAAATGGAAAAAGTAGATCTTTGGAGATCCGAGTCCCATCACAGAGCTTCCCAAGAACTTTAACCCGCTGTGGTAACTTGTGCCATTTTCTTCTGATTTTGCAGCCACCCATCACTGGCAAGATGTCTCATCTTGGCTGCTTAACCGTCAACTACGACACCATAGAACAGCCACTGCTGCTTATTCAGGGAATCTGTTCAAGCCTGGGGTTGGAACTGGGAGTGAACTTCCATCTCGCCATCAACTGCGCTGGGCATGAGTTGATGGATTACGTAAGTCTCCCTTCTGGAACAGCTACCTGGTTTATAGGACAGTTTTTAAATTAGAATTTAACTGAATATTTTCTGAACAGTTGCCATCATACGTGCATAAACAAAAATGGAGTTGAGAAGGCCAAATTAAGGCACTATTAATTATTTTAAAGTAACATTAAAATATCATGATTATATATAGAAATTCTGTAATTAAAGTGGACACATAAAAGGTTTTAAAAGTAGCTGGGCGGTGGTGGTGCACACCTTTAATTTCAGCACTTGGGAGGCAGAGGCAGGTAGATTTCTGAGTTCAAGGCCAGCCTGGTCTACAGAGTGAATTCTAGGACAGCCAGAGCTATACAGAGAAACCCTGTCTTGAAAAACCAAAAGTTGGGGCTGGAGAGATAGCTCAGCGAATAAGACCACTGAGGTCCTGAGTTCAGTTCCTAGCATCCACATGGTGGCTCACAACCATCTGTAACTGGGATCCACTGCCCTCTTCTGGTGTGTCTGAAGATAGCTACAGTGCACTCACAAAATAACAAATAAATCTTTTATTTTATTGAAAAAAGTTTAAAGCCCTTCATTATGGACTTCTTAGGAACCTTTTTTTTTTTTTTTTGAGACAGGGTTTCTCTGTATAGCCTTGCCTGTCCTGGACCTCACTCTGTAGACCAGGCTGGCCTCGAACTCAGAAATCCACCTGCCTCTGCCAAGTGCTGGGATTAAAGGCGTGCACCACCACCGGCCTTAGGAACCTATTTAATTGCATGATTTATAGTGTAATCATGAAAGCTGTTGAGAGATAATGTAACAGTCTAGCTGTTGAGAGATAATTTAACAGTCTGTTATGTTTTGTGAGTATAAATCATTTGGTTGGAAATGCTGAATTTGTCAGGCATTCAGACTCAACCCCTAGGGCTTCACACATACTAGGAGCATTATACCACTGAGCCACACTCCCAAGTTACTAAGTTTATGAGGAATGTGGATTTATTTCAACTAAACTCATTACTTTCTCCAGCCTGGACCATCACCTGGCAATCATTTCACCTATAGAGGGAAACATTTTAAAAGGAAATGCAAACTGCCCCTTCCAACCTCCCTTCCCCTCAACTCCAGTTCTTCCCTCCACCCCTCTCTCACCCTCAGGTGACAGCAGCAGTTCATCTCTGTAAGGAAATCTAATCAATTTTCTGTTTTACATACGTCTCCCATTCTCAGACACACCCATGCTGAGTCTTGGTTTTATAAAATGCCAGTCATGTTGAAGCACACTAGTGCTAACTTGGTAATTAATGTCAGGTTCAGGAGACACGGCACACAGAATTTCACTTAACTGTGATTCTAACTTTCACTACAAAGAAAAATTTGAGCAGTATAGAAGAACCCTAAGTTTTGGCTGATTTCTAGAAGTTATTTTACTTCTAAAGAAACTAAGTGCACAGAGGGCTGTCTAAAGTAATTTCCTATTCTTCATGTAATGATTGGTTCCTGAGCACACCATTAAGAAAAATAATTGCCTGTTTTCATCAGCAATGTATACCAAGGACTATGAATATACTGACTGCTAGTGCTAACTAGAATGGGTAGTTATTGCTTATAGTCAGTAAAATGTATTAGGTTGATATCAGATAATTCTTACAGTAACATTAGTTCAAAGTCATTAGCATTTCTTCACTGACAAGATAGGATTTTTAAGGTTCTCATTATAGAAGCTAAAACTTCTTACTGTTTTTAATGTGAAAAAGGTAGAAATCCATCTAACTATAGACTTCTTAGGAACCTGTTTAGTTCCAGCAGAGTATATCTATTAGCTGGAACAGCAGGGATACATTAGCAAAGCACCCCCTGCCCCCCACACACCCTCCCCTGCTTCCTAGCCCACCTCCCTCCCAACTTAAGCATCCCTGGTGCCACCCCTTATCACAAACTTGAACACAACCTGCTCCATCTTACTGGACTAAACTTCAACCCCATTTACTTTCATACTTAATGCTAAGAGTCTTTGTGGAACCTTCCCTTCTGGAGCAGTGTGCAGCTCCCCTGCAGCACCTTCCCAGGACCACTTGATATTCCCAGGACCATCTTGGATATTAGTATGCAAAAGCTTTGCCCTGATTTCACAGTTTATGATGTTTACAGAAAGGGAAATGGGAGATTTGATCCCAGGGAATTGAAAGATAGTGGGTTCAAGAGTGGCCAGGTCTGTGTTGCCGCTCTGTGACAACAGTTTGTAGGTATGGGCTATTGTTCACCTACCTGGGCAGCTGGGGGCCTGCACAACCATGTCATGAACCTAAATAGAAAGCCTTTCTCCTCCCACTCTGTGCCCGGTGGTTTGCTGTACAAAAACTTCATCCACAATCCGTGTGAAGAGCTCCCTGGGGCGTCAAGGGCAACGGGTGACTTGACTTCCCCAGGTTACAAACTTCATGAAAGGCAGGGCACGTAGATCATAGAGTGGCTCCTGCCTCGCCGGTATGAGAGACTGTGTGGGTGGCAGCTCCTGAAGAGCCCACCCCTCATCTTTCACTGCCTTCCTCACACCACAGAGTAAAGGGAAGTATGAAGTGATGGTGGGCAGCTATAAAAGCGCAGCTGAGATGGTGGAGCTTTACGTGGACCTGATCAACAAGTATCCTTCTATAATCGCCTTAATTGATCCTTTCAGGAAGGAGGTAAGCAGGGCCCACCTTTTCTGTCTCAGAACATATATTTTACATGGGATAAAGTAAGCGTTCTCACCTTCCACATTTTATAACAAAGCAGAATAAAAGCTCATTCTCTGGACCTCTGTTATTGGGAATGTGTTGTAATTTGGGCTGGGGCTGGGCTACTTTGTTTTGGCATTTATGAAAAGGCACTTACTAAGCAAATGAATAGCAGGAACACAGTTACCTAGGAGCTTGCCCTTCTGTGAAATGAAACGAGCCATTCGTAAGCCCTTCAGGAGTACCTGTGTATTTACAAGCAGCCTGACTGATGGAAGCCATCCCTGCTGTGCCAGCCAGTGCTTCAATAGGTTAATCATATATCATTTTCATGTGCTCATGGAAATAGGACTTTTATGAAGTCAGATATTTCTCAGCCTAAGGCCATTTACTACATATGCATAAAAGTAACAGCTACATTTTTAGAAGGTTTGAGATCCTGAGGCTTTGCAGTATATTCAGATGGATGCACCCAACAAGGGTCATCTACAGACCATGGAAGAGCTCATCCAAAAGTGCAGTTCTTGATTTTATGCATTTGAGAGCCATCTGTGTACTGAACACACATCTGAGACAACTAATCACACTCCGTATAGTAGGAAAGTCAGACAGAGCTAATGTGGAGTTTCAGGGCTTCCCAGCTTCTTCTTGTCTTTAGAATATTTATCTCTCCCTCAAAAAATACAGCAGAACTCAGGGCCTCACTAGGCCTTGTAATGACAGCTCTGTCAATATGATAGTTTCTACCTGCACAGTTAGCAAATACAGGATGGCTTGAAATTTGGTCTAGTGGCCAAGATAACTCTATGTGCATGTAGGAATATGCATAAACATATACACACATCCATGCACACACAGACCCTCACTCGGACACATGCACATATGCACATGCACACACACACGCACACATATATACACACTCATATACACACATGCACACACACATGCACACATATATACACACATGCATGCACACACAGACCCTCACTCAGACACATGCACATATGCACATGCACACACATGCACACACATATACACACATGTACACGCACACACACATGCACACACACCCATACACACACACACACACACACACACATGCGCGTGTGCGCGTGCGATTATACATCTCATGCCATATAGTGGTCTCATCATCCGCTGACATGGTTAAGGCCCTTCCAAGCCTCTTGATTCAGGTGTTCATTTGTTTCATAGAAATAATCGAAGAATCTTCTAGCCAGTCAGTGTCTAATTGCACTATGGATAAAATTTAATGATGATACCTGGCGCTTAAAGAACTCCACAGTCAGAGTGAGGATAATATGTGAGGCATTAATGCTTTTAGATTTTGTTTTTATTTTTTCCACAAGATCTTTAGGCTCAAGTCAAATTACTTGAAGCTTCTCTCCACAAAGCTTCTAATTTGTCTGACAGTGACATAGGGATCCTTAGGGCACAGATGTCAAGGAAAATAAATTTTATGTTTCAGAAGAAGTGTACAACTTGATTCTGTGCTGCTATTCCTGTTGTTCTGTGATGGTGTTTCAGGCATTATAACAATCAACTCTTAAATGTTTGCCCAGGACTCTGAGCAGTGGGACAGCCTCTATGCTGCTCTGGCTTCCAGGTGCTACATAATTGCAGGTGCTGCTTCCAGAAGTGTCTCTAAACTCCTAGAGTACAGAGATATAGGCACCCTGAAATCCCACGGACTGATCATAAAGCACACAAACCAAACCACAATGTCTGACTTGGTGGAAATAACCCATCTTATCAACGGTGAGTAAAATATTGATCTGCGAGACCTGTAATGGCTTGGTTATGCAAGGAGCCAGACCCACACAGTATGTCTAAGCTAATGAAAATCAAGGATTAAATCTTGAAAGCAAAGAAAGTTCAGCCATTATGTGGGACTGAGTGCAGCTTAAGGACTGGCACCATGATGTTCCATGGCAGCTTTAGCCCACAAGGTCAGACCCTTCACTGATGGCCACCACAGTCAGCCTCACAGCAGGCAGGGCTTTCTGCCCCTAACAGGGACTAAAGCCTGGTTTCCTTCCAGACGGCAGAGCCATCTCAGCACACCCATCTGTTTAGGCTGGTAGTTTGGGGTAAAGAGGAATACCAGAGATACTCAGGAGTATCCAGCCCTTACTGCCACAGGAGAGGCCCAAAGCTTTGAACCCTGCCCTGGGAAACAGCAAGTACCTTTGTCAGGTCACCAGAGACAGTGTAGTCCTTAGACTCAGGGAAACAGCTTGGCATTCACAAAAGTGAGACACCAAGTTCACCAGGAAGCAGAAGGATGATACATGTTAGTCTGCTACACCTGGGTAAGGCCTCAGGAATGTCTCTCCACATCACAGCCAGTGTGCATGAGAACCTGAGTTCATTTCCCAGAATCCATGTAAAAAGTCAAGTGTAGGCTTACAATTCTAGTGATGGTGTTGATGGTGTGATGGTAGCTAGAGACAAGAGGATCTGCTGTGGGAAAGTGTAAGATGTAGCTGCTAGAGTTTCCCAGTATCATCGCCGTGGATTCGCCACTGGAGGAATCAGATATTTTTTTTTTCGTTTTTTTTTGTTTGTTTGTTTGTTTGTTTTTTGTTTTTTTCAAGACAGGGTTTCTCTGTGTAGCCCTGGCTGTCCTGGAACTCACGCTGTAGACCAGGCTGGCCTCCAACTCAGAAATCTGCCTGCCTCTGCCTCCCAAGTGCCGGGATTAAAGGCGTGCACCACCACCGCCCAGCTGAGGAACCGGATTTTAATAAGGCTTATAAGATTAGGTTTTAGTTGTTTCATCCAGAGAATGAGTTACCATGGTTTCTGAAATAAGTTTGTGTGGTGTTTTCCTTTACGTGGCAGGCTCACCTGGGTTCAAGAGAGAAAGGTACGCACAGCCTACCATTTCGGGAGCTCCAGGTCAGAGAGTCTCCACGAGATAAAAACAGGTTGGCCATTGCCCGCCAGTGCATGGCCAGCCAGGCCGTCAGGGCAGAGAGTTGCTGGCACATGCACGGGAACGAGCCAGTTCTTATCTTTTAATATTTTCTACAAAAAAGATTCCTGAACTTGCTGGCTAGTGAAATTCTAAGATAATGAGATATCCTACCTCAATAAATGAATGGATGAATGACTAAATAAATAAATAAATAAATAGAAGGCTTCCTGAGGCTCAAGACTTCAGTGTATCCTCTGGCCTTCAAATGCATATGTATATGTATATGTATATGTATATATACACACACATACATAGATATATATGATATATTCTCCCAAATATACATGTATATATGCTCACCATGTATATACATGCCCTATGTGAACACACACAATTAATTTGATTATAGATTCATTTCCTCCACAAAAGTAGGAGATCCTGTATGGAAGAGTGAGCTTCCATTCTTCTACATAGGCACAGTCCAAGTAAGAACATACTTGGTAATTAGCTTGACTGTCCCTAATATATTCAGACACCACCCCACTGCAGGCCGTTTGACTTTATGCTGGCTTGGAAGTGTCTGGAGGTAGGAACTAGACCACCCTTAGAAGGGAATTGGTATACCTCAAAAGTTAAGGAAAGATTCCACTTAGGAGAAGTAGCTCTTCTGTCAGGACAGGGACCTGGAGCAGGAAGGGGGACGGCAAAGCCGATCAGCATCTGGAAGCATCTGGATGCAGGTCCGTAGCAAGGAGTCTGGAAGGAGCAGCTCTGTACAGTAGCAGAGGCAGCCATTCCAGCCTCAGGGGAAAGCTCCCAACGGAAGTCAGACACATTGCCCTCTCAGTTTCCTAATGAGGAACTGAGGCTTGCAGAGGCTAGACTTCCCCTGGGTGATCCCAGGTTAGACCTCCCTTCTGTGATTCCCCTTTGACCGCCCACACTTGCTCATCTTCAGTTCCATTTTTCCAAGTCTAGACATGCACTTTGCCTTGCCAATCATTAGTCAAACCCTCATCCTTCAAGTTTTGCTTAAACGAAGTATATGCTAATCAGTATCCATACCGTCCATGACCTGAGGCCCCTAGTGGTGCTGCTTGGAACTTTTATCACAGTGCCCTCTACAGTGATGCCTCTGAAGACTTGTGCGCTTAAGGGTCCATATCCTGAATGCAGTGTAGACCCAGCAAGGTCACAGCTGCCCTGTCCACCTGGGCACAGCAAGGTCACAGCTGCCCTATACACCTGTGCACAGGGAGGTCACAGCTGCCCTGCCCACCTGTGCACAGGGAGGTCATAGCTGCCCTGTCCACCTGTGCACAGGGAGGTCATAGCTGCCCTGTCCACTTGTGCACAGGGAGGTCATAGCTGCCCTGCCCACCTGTGCAATGAGGTCACAGCTGCCTTGTCCACCTGTGCAGTGAGGTCATAGCTGCCCTGTCCACCGATGCACAGAGAGGTCATAGCTGCCCTGTCCACCTGTGCACAGTGAGGTCATAGCTG
>JADRCD010205940.1:0-13803 GCA_019843815.1 Montemys delectorum | reverse complement strand
GACCCTGGAACTTGGGGCTAAAAAGCGATTGAATATTGAAAGCTTGGGTGAGCTGTTCGGTGAGAGCTCAACTGGAAGATTAGATTATTGAGAGGCATGCTGATAATGGAGGTCTGGCTTATGAAGTTTAAAGATTCTATAGAGGTTTGTGGTTTGAATTAAGAATCTGTGGTTCTAGTCAGCAATAGCCGAAGAATCATCTGTTATTTACAAGAGATCAGCATCACCTTTGTGGTTTGAAACCTTTGGAGTATCGGGACAATTGATGCCGGTCAGCTGGAGCTGAGAAACTGGCAGTGAGTGCGGCCAGCATGAGGTAGAATCATCTAGAAAGTGTTTCCTCGGGGCCAACACAGAAGCTATGTTCCAGAGGTGGCCTATGTTAAGCCTCCTGCTATCAGTTGAACTTAGCCATGTGTCAGAACGTCCCATGTGACATTTTGAAGGCATGAGGGGGGATCATGGAAAGCAGCTGAGGCTTGGCACAGTGAGAAGCCAGGAGAGGCCACTGGTAAAGGTGCTCCCTTAGTAGCAGTTGGGAGGCCCAGGATTAAAGGGGTCATGCAGAGAAGCTCAGGCTCGGCACCATGAAGAGAGCCTGGAGAGGCTATTGCTATTGCTGTACAGCCCAATTGCTGCAGGAGACCCTGGCATTTTGGAGATGTCAGTCCCATGGGATGACTGCTAAGGACAGAAATAGCCTGGGGTGGAAGCAGTCTAAGCCTAGAAGATAAGCTATGTGAGGTATAGATGGCTATACGACCCCTTTAGAGGAGCTTGGAAGATCAGGAGTGGACCTCAGACAATGGACACCGTGAGCTATTTACACTATTAGAGTTTGGTTTTGCTTTATTCAGATGGTGGCTATGCCCTGGATCTTTCTTCTTGAAGTAAGAAAGTAATTATTTTTTTAAATTTTACAGGAGCTCAGTTGAGAGACTTTAAACTTTTAAAGAGATTCTAGAGTTTTACAAAGACTGTGGATTTTAAAAGAGAATTTGGATTTTCTTTTTAAAGAGACTGAATTTATAGACTGTAGGGCTTTTAAGTATGTTTTATATTGTAATGTTGATATTAATGTGTGATCTTCGGGATGAATAAGGAAGAAAAAGTTGTGACTTAGCTATAATATGTTTCTGTATCAAGTTGACAAGGGATAAATTGCCCTGGCTAGTTTTTGTCAACTTGACATAAGCTAGAGTCATCTGAGAGGAGGGAACATCAATTGAGAAAATGCCTGCATTAGATTGGGCTGTAAATAGGCCAAGCCTGTGGGGCACTTTCTTAATTAGTAATTGATTGGGGAAGGGACTAGATCTTTGTAGATGGGGACACTCCTAGGCTACTGGTCTGGAGCTCTATAAGAAAGGAGGCTGAGCAAGCTGTGAGGAGCAAGCCAGTGAGCCACACTCTTCCATAGTCTCTGGATCAGCTCCTGCCTCTAGGTTCCCATTCAGTTTGAGTTCCTTTGTTAGCTTTCCCCAGCAGATTGTCATTCAGGACATGAAAGACAAGCAAACCCTTTCCTCCCCAAGTTGCTTAAGGTCATTTGCTTTTATCACATCAATAATAACTGCAACTAAGACAATAGTCATTCACAGCCTAGGCATTTCCATCTTCTTTTTCTTCTCTTTGTTCTACTTTGTTATTGACTCCATGGTCTGGGATTTTCCTGGACCTGCTTTGAAATCATTAACTTGGTGGAGAGGAGAGAGTAAGTCTGGTTCATGTGTAGTTGTGTCTCTGACCTTGCTTTACGGATGTTCCCTCCTTCCCCTCAGAGATCAGATGGATGCCCTGTAGTGGCCTGACATACACATAGCCATGTTGGTCTGCTGGTCTTCGGTCTACTAAGTGTTGTCAGTATGTACGTGAGGAATTTCAGAACTCTGTGATGACTATATAACTCGAACTGGTTTCCTCAAATCTCTTCTCTGGCCTGCACAGACTGGGGGATGTTGTATACGTGGGTTTCCTCAGGATACTGAGTCATCAGGTCATCACAGGAGTGAAGTCGATGGAACCATCATGACCCTGATTCATCAAAATCCAAAGTCCTTCTTGGTCACATGTGGCTTTTCATATTTACTCACAGGTCACATAACACTAATTAGCATTTTAAACTGTTGTTCTCTTAAGCCTTTCTTTTATACTCTGGTGGAGACTAGCATATGCATGTGTAAATAAAGCATATTTGCAGACACATTCCTTCAGTCTTTGAACCTGCAGACTCTCGGACAGGACTATTTTATATTCTTAGTGAAGATATATCTAGCATGTTTCCTTCAAAGACAGATGAATCAAAGCAGGTATGATCTTTGCCTTTAAGATACTTCCAAATGCCCAGCAATTCTAGTCCAATGTATAGACCTGTACAAAATGCAAGCATGTGTTCAAACAAAAATGTGCACAAGAGTGTTCATAGAAACAATAACCATTACCTCGAAGTGGAAAAAGCCCATATCGCCAACAACTGATGCATAAGTAAAGCCAGCACATCTATTCCGTGGAATATTACGTAGCCATCGAAACAAACGATGCAGTGATGCCTGCAGCAAGAGAGACAGACTTTTCGAACATTAAGGTAAGTGAAGGACCAGCTACAAAAGCCCACATAACATATAGTTCATTTATTTAAAAGTTCTAGGATATGCAAACCTCAAGGACCAGGAAGCATTAGTGGCTTTCCAGAGCTGGAGAAGGGAGATACACCTACTTGTAACTTAGAGTCCTAGGTATCTTCTCGGGAGTGACAAACATCCTGAAATTTGTTGTGGTGATGGCTGAGTTACTCTGTAGTTGCCCTAACGACTATTAAGTTGTATATTTTAAAAGGGAGGATTGTATGGTGTGTGGGTTGTAGCTCAATTTAGGAAAAAAAGAAGCTAGTACTAATTTTTTTTCCTATCTAGACTTCGAGATAAAGTTGTCAGGGTTGTTTTTCTACCCCCACGTAAGAACTCATCTCCTGAGGGTAGAGTCTAGTCATGCCAGTAGTGTGCTAGAGTAGGGACAGGTGTCAAGGCTTAACCAGAAACAAATTGGAAACCCTGGAGTCAGAGCAAACCTACATTGTGACATTTACTACTTCTTACATAAGAAGCAGAGGGATTTTTATCTCCAGGTTTCATGATGTAGAAATAGCAGCAATGCTGTGGTATTCTGTCCTCTGGGTTGCCTGCTTGTGCTCTGATTCTCTGATGAGTTAGGAAGAGATGGAGACAGCATATTGAGAAAATCTGGAGGAGGACAAACAGCTCCTGAAAGAAGCCTGAGAATTAAGCTTGATAACCCCCTTTCTCTGTTTTTCTCCTGATTCAAATCAATTGCCTAATTCTGTGTCTACCACTTGACAGTCTGTCCCTTCCCCTAAAGCCTGAGCTGTGGTCCTTCACCACCAGAAACATTTTCCTTTACCTTTTCCTCAATTGCCCCAGAACCTTCTTAACCTGTCCTCCTGTATATTCCACTTCTAGGCTTCACCTCCGTGCTGCACTTCCACATCTATTTTCTAAAGTACAAACCCACGTTTGAAAATGTGACTCTGACCTTGAATTTCTTTTCTAGACATACTTCTCCTAAAGTTTGTCTGGATAAAGTCAGATGTATTCTCACTGCTTAGCTCCTCACTCATCATCACTCCTCTGTAGGCATGGTTAGCTCTTCTAGATCATGATTTAACTTTTTCATAGAGTTCCTTGCAGGCTTTGTGATAAAAGGCCCTCTCCAGTTCTCTCCCTTCCTCCCCTTCTGCTACTGACTTTCAACTTGTTCAGGTTTCAACTTGAATGGAACATTTTGATCAGCAAAGCCATGGCGATTCCCTTTAGCATCTTATCGGATGGTCTTCTCCTCCCAGAGCACCTCCATAGAGCTTTAGAATAATCTGTTACACTTACAATTAATTATTCATATTAATTATTCATTAAACATCTGTCCTTGTAACTGGACAGCAAGCTTCTAGGAAAGTAAGGCTGTGTTGGGATGATTCCCAAATGTGTCCTGAGCCCTACAGAGGCAGACTGAATGGTTCCCGCTCAATCTCTGTTAGACCAGGAGGCAGAAATCACAGCCAAAGGGAGGGAGGCCAGAAGAGAGTTGTCAAAGCAGGGCAGGATGTTGAATCTGCTGAGCCATCTCCCAACTGAGTCAAGGCTGACCATGATGGGCCAGGCCATCCAGGTAACGCTGAGTGGATCTGGAAAGTACTAGTAGTGGTCCCTCTGTGAGGTGCAGAGGTTGTCGGTGTCCGAGGTGTCTGGTGTAGTGTAGCAGTGTCAGGGCATGAGGAAAGAAAAGGCCCTGAAGGCCTGAAGAGACAGGCAAGACCCTGGGAAAGACATTTAGATGGCCTTGTCACTGGTAACGGCTTTCTAAACTGTAGGCTCATGAGATCGGAAGGATGCCATCATCACCTCTGGGAAGAAGATGCCCTTGGCTGCGGTTCTCTTTTGTGGAAAGCACCATCTGTCCCTCCTTCAGATTCTGTGCGGGGGCTGTCACTGGTGGCAGGATGACCTTCTCAGAATGGTGGATTTGTGTCAGAACCACCTTTGCTGTGGTGTAGGAGTCAAGGCCTAAACCTCGAGAAGAATCTCTTTCTAGATATCCTTGTCCTTCTTGACTGCATGGACATGTATCTGCCCCACCTTATGAATACCAGGGCCTGCCCTGAGGCAAGGCAGGAAGTGCCACACAGCTGGAGTTAGGCACACATTAAATTCTACTGCTGTCACTCACTGACTGGGTGACCTTGGGTGAGTTTTATTATCTTCCAGAACTTGCAAACTCATTTGCAAATTGGACACAAGAATAAAACCTACCCTATAAGGTTATCATAAGAATACAATGAAATATTCTATGTACTCAGAAGGAAAATTCCATAAATATTAGATATTTTATTAGAAATTTGTCCCAGTGCCCCACTACCTTTCCTGCAGAGTCTTGTCTTATTAATAATGTATGAGCATACTTCCTTACAGCTTACTGTAAGCCAATTTTTCCTGTTGTGCTTCAGGTAAGTGGGGGGAACAGATGGTCACCATCCTCCTGATAGTGCTTTTGGGGACAGATGTTAAGGAGGTCAAGGGCTTGCCGTTTGTCATGGCAGAGATCAGTTGGCCTTTCCCTCATGCCTCAGGTCATCTTCCTCAAGTCAATTTCTGGCAGCCAAGGAAGATTTCCATGAAGAAATGTACACTTATGTCAAGAACCTCAGCCTTGCAACTTCTCAGTGCTGGAGCCTTGGGAGAGACACTTAATTTTCACTTTTCTCATTGATAAGATCAACATACTAATGCCAACATTTTCCTGGGTTGTCCTAGTGGTGAAAGAAAAGAGTATGTATATAAAGGCTTAGAGCAGAGCCTGAGAAACAGCACTTTGGTTAAGCAGTGTGGTGGAGAATTTTATAACCATAATGGGTTAAGCACGCAGTGCTCAGATATCTGGCTGTGGCTTCATGGGTATTTCCAGAAGAGATTGGCACTAGAACCAGTAGACTGAGCTCTGGCTCTTTCCAGTAGGGCTGGCCATCTCCAGACTACTCTGGGTCCAGATAAAATCTCAAAGAGTAGGACGGGTGACTTTGGGATATGGAAGCTCCAAGTTCTGCTTCCCTTCCTCCCAAAATTCTCCACCTAGGTTGTTGGACTCAGATGGAATTATATCAAGTTTTCTAGTTTTTTCGTTTGTGGAGATTGTACTATGGGATTTCAACATTTCACTTGAGCTTGTCCTCTAATCTCTTTGAATCTACCTGTCTCTTTGAATCTGTCTACCTGATCACTCATCTCTTTGCTTTCTACTATGTCTGCTTGTCTGGGGAACTCAATCCTTTCTTACATTTAAATTTAATTGAGATTGATCAATATAAATCTATCTCCAAATTAGGAGAAGATCTTTTAAGCCATGTATTCTGCTGACTAGGTGTTTAATCATGTAGCCCTGTGTGGGGATAACTCTCTGGACTTTCCTCTATTGGTTGTTGTTCCTACAGTGTCTTGGTAGATATATTCTTTCTTTAGCAAGAGATAATCAATTGAATGTGTTGCAGGTCAATACCATGTCTTATAAATTGTGTCTCTAATTCATAATCTTCTATTCTTTATACTCATGTGTAATTCTATGTATTCCTTTTATAATAGCATTTTTAAAATATCATTCTGATTATGATCTTCTAGCTTAAAATTCTCCATTGACCCTCTTGCTGCCACTTTAGCACAATGATTCCTCTGGTCTCAGTTCAGAAGTTGTCTACAGATAATGTAAAACTCTTAAATAATAAGAAAACAAACAGTAAAAACATGGATACAAGATTTGAACAGTGTACCTTGGTTAACATATTAAAAAATGCTTTGGGTTATCATTAAATAGAAAAATATAAATTAATACCACCATGATATATCACTATTTGTTTATTAGAATGGCCAATATGAAAAGAGATTTATTGGGCTGGTGAGATGGCTCAGCAGGTAAGAACACCGACTGCTCTTCCAAAGGTCATGAGTTCAAATCCCAGCAACCACATGGTGGCTCACAACCACCCATAATGAAATCTGACACCCTGTTCTGGTGTTTCTGAAGTCAGCTACAGTGTACCTATTTATAATAATAAATAAATCTTTAGGCCAGAGTGAGTGGTGCTGACCGGAGTGAGCAGAGGTCCTAAAGTCAATTCCCAACAACCAGATGAAGGTCCATAACTATCTGTACAGCTACAGTGTGTACTCATATACATAAAATAAATAAATAAAAAAAAGGTTTATCATATTAAGTTAGTGAGGCTAGAGAGTAAGAAAGACATTGGGCTAGCTGGGAACATAAAGTTGTAGTATGAAGTTCACAAGTTTCTTATATTTTTGGTTATGAGTTAACCTTTAATGGCTGAGCCATTTCTCCAGCCCTCTTACAAGTTTCTTAAGAGAGGAAATCATGTATACCTTAATGTTCTAGTCATTCAACTTATAGGCATTTATTCAAGAGAAATGAAAGCATATATTTATGCAAAGACTATGCATTAACATTCATATACAATATTCTTTGTAGCTGATATTATCATCAACATCTGTCTTCTAGTAAATGAATGAACAGATAGATTGCAAAACTGAGTGTGACTAGTGACAAAAAGAATGAGCTGTTGATATTAGGTGAACTGGCTGGTTTCGTGTGTCAACTTGACACAGGCTAGAGTTATCACAAAGAAGGAATATTCAGTTGGGGAAGTGCCTCTATGAGATCCAGCTGTGGGGCATTTTCTCAATTAGTGATCAAGGTGGGTAGGCCCCTTATGGGTGGTGCCTTCCCTGGGCTGGAAGTCTTGGGTTCTATAAGAGAGCAGGCTGAGCAAGCCAGGGGAAGCAAGTCAGTAAGAAAGATCTCTCCATGGCCTCTGCATCAACTCCTGCTTTCTGACCTACTTGAGTTCCAGTCCTGACTTCCTTTGTGATAAACAGCAACATGGAAGTAAGCTAAATAAACCCTTTCCTCCCCAACTTGCTTCTTGGTCATGATGTTTGTGCAGGAATAGAAACCCTGACTAAGACACTAGGCTACATGGCAATCTTAAAGGACTATTAGCCATGTAATTTCATTTAAGTTAAATATAAAATCAAGGTCATGAATAATAGGAAAATATAGTTTGCTTAGAACATGAGGAAGGGGCCAAAGCAATGCTCACAAAGGGGCAAGAAACAAGGTTAGTGGCTGTTCATTATTTTGGTTGTGTCGATGGCTTTATGAATAGATATATATGACAGAATGTACCAAACTATACACACTAAGTATGTAGTGCTTATGTCAGGTATGCCACAACAAACCTATCACATTAAAAAAGAACCTCTAAGAATACACAATGAAAAGCTTAGCTTTTTTAGTTTCTGTCTTTTAGAGCCCCCTTTCTGACTGCTCTGGGCACTGCATATCTCACTTGAAGGGTTATAAAAGAGGAAAGAGAGCAAGCACAAAGTTCACACCTGCACAATCGGATTTAGTTTCTCCTTCAGTGCCTATGAGTTAAATACAAATAATAGTTGATCTCCCTGGAAAGTACAAGCTAACAAGAATTTTCTAAATCATAGAAGCTGTATCCATCCCCTCAGCAAAATCCACTTCCTTGGTGAAATGATTTCATACTGAAAAAGTAAAAAAAGAAAACCCACATATATGTATTTAAGAAATTGAGAAAATAACAACTGTAAACTCCAAAGAGACTCTTGGCTTCTAAAGGACAATAATTCAGATTGAAAAAAGTCCAGCTTTGGCGGCGGTTGGGGGGCGGGGCGTGTCTCAGTAGGGATGTCCAGGACTGGGCGGCATTCAAAATACTTTACTCAGGAAGGCAGTGCACCCTAACCAAATGGCACTTTTGCAATGATCCACAGAGAGATTAATTTTGAAAAGCAGGCTTACTTGTAAAATTTGTTAAAGTATTAATACAGCATGTGTTTTTATATATTTTTTTTCAAATGCTATAATGGCTTGGGCTGGGGCAACGTAAGTGCTGCAAGTGTGTATTTTACTGGTGCAGCCTCTTACCTGATAACTTGTAGCCTTCAGACCCATTACTTCTGTGGTTACATTGACTGTAACAGAAAGAATCTTCCATAAGTTTGTGAGAGACACAAGTCTAACATTAGATGTGATTGATGTGAAGCAATTATTACTTTGCCAATGACCCAACATACCCGTTTCTTAAACAGCAGCTATGCTACGGCCCACTCAAGCAAGGGTGCTATGGACCTGATCTTTGTTAACACTGAAGCCATCTCTGGCTCACTGACTTTCCCATGACAGGCTTGCCTCCAAAGAATCTTTCTTTCCTAGTCCACATTCCACTTGGTCTATGAGAATAGCTTCTCACTCCGAAGATCCTAACCTTCAGTGCCTAAGCATCTAGAAGAGTCCACCAACAGATTATGTGTGACTTCTATTTGCAGAAGATTCAGTGCCCCCCAGTACAGAATAGGGTTGTATACATGTTTCTGTGTGCCTTAAAAGATACTGTCCCAAAATTATTGTACAGAGCCAAATCTTGGAATGGCTATGTCAAAGACTAAACCTTGAACTCACAGGATGGCTGTGAAAAAAAACTAAAAACAACAACATAGTATATGATTTGTTTGTTAGTTTTTGTTTCTCTTCTCCACCACCACCCCTTGAAGAAGCAATTTTGATGACAGTGATCCTTACAGTTTCCTGTTTAGTAGGAAACCAATGAATGAAGATAGTGGGGTAAAAATTGGTTAATACCCAACTCATTGGCTGATTCAACTATAGTGGTTGGAGGTAGGGCTTGACTTGGTGATTTAGAAAGGGAAAAGTTATTAGAATGAAGCTCCCGTGAGTGAGTCACAGCATATAGAGACACAGTGGCTCCTTGTTTCATGCCATATGATGTTCTCTGTCCCTCTGAGAGTCTGCAGTAAAGAAGGCTGTTGCTAGACATGACCCTGCAACCTTTCATCTCCAAAATTGCAAGACAAAATAAGCCTTATTTCTGTTGAAAGGAGTCTGCCTCCGGTATTTCATTACAGTCATGACCAATGGGCCAATTCACCAGTCTAGTATATAGCAGATCATGACCATCTGAATTTCTTCTGTGTATATTCATGCAGGTAATGCCTCTTCTTTAGAATTTTTTTGGATAATGTCTTGCTGATTGTTCTAATAAAGGTGCCAGAGGGTATACAACTCTGTGATCCCCTTTTTAGGTGACAAACTTGATACAGTGAAATAAGGAACAGATGAAGCTGGTGGGAGTAAAAAGTTGATTTGGGGAAGGCAGGAAACTATTAAACAATGACAAATGCAGAGAAGTGCCCTTCAGTTTCCAGGACACACTGGCAAAAAACAAAAAAACAAAAAAACAAAAAAACAAAAAAAAAATAAAAAAAAAAAAAAAAAAAAACCCAACAAAAAACCAAAACAAAACAACAACAACAAAAAAAAACTGAGGTAATAGTACTAGATTGGCTCAGTCTAACTGAACCTAACAGCAGCTGTGGGTCTAAAGGTGGATTACTTACCTTGGTCACCTTAGCCACACAGTGGACATATTACCTCAGTCCAGTGGCCAGTATTTAATCATGTAATGTATGAGAACCCTTGGACAGCAGGCAGTGAATAGCAGGTATCAAGCGGGTACCAGCCTTCCTCTCCTCTTCCTATAGCTTTTCTGCTCAGCCACTCTGACCATATCTGCTAGGCTTCATCATCATTCTCCACAGTAGGTCCAGCAATTCAGAATCCTGGTCCATTTGCCTTCTTTCCACCTGACAAGGTGGCTTGTACATATTCTAGTGAGGGGCTAAGATGTGGTAGGATGCCCAAATGCTCCATTCCCATAGCCTCTTCAGAGGAGCACCATCTCTTCCCCACATGACACTGTTGACATTCCAGAGGATGTGGAGCACACAGGCATCAACAAGAAAGTCCATTTTGATTGGAGTTCCCAGGCTTTGGAGGCTCTTGTACTCATGGTACTCAAGGTGAAGTGTACAACACCTTCAAGTTCATCTTTAATGCTTTGGAATTTCCATCTCTATGGAAGACAAGTCATTCAAAAATAATTAGAACAGAGGTTAAGGAATGGAGACATAGTTTAGAAGTTTGTTGGCATCTTTCTTATCAAATTCACTGTTCGTATTTGGTCTTGGACTAGACAAATGAGAACACAGAAAGAAATGAACCCTGATTCCTGGTCAGAGGGAACCTAGGTTCATGATGGCAACTGGCAAGTATGCCATGGCTGGGTATTCTTGTCAGATGGTAAAGAAGGAGGACAACTGAAACCACAGTTGGAGGTGCCATGGAGCTAGAAGAGACTTTTCAAGTTGGTTTGAAGACTAAATAGAAAAGTCAGGTGACAGGTTTTTTTTTTTTTTTAAAGATTTATTTTATTTATTATATGTAAGTACACTGTAGCTGTCTTCAGACATACCAGAAGAGGGTGTCAGATCTCATTACAGATGGTTGTGAGCCACCATGTGGTTGCTGGGATTTGAACTCTGGACCTCTGGAAGAGCAGCCAGTGCTCTTAACCGCTGAGCCATCTCTCCAGCCCCAGGTGACAGGTTTTTTAAATAAAGTTTATTCTAGACCAGAGTCACTGCAGCTGTAAACTAGTGTGTTGCCTGGGCCTCTGTGGACTTATTTCTAGTACACTTATTCTGCATTTAATCGGGAAAAAGAACTTGCTCTTTCCTTTGATTTAAGCCTCTGCATCGGTTATTAACCCTCCCCTGACTTGTACCTCATCTCTCAGGTCTACAGGCTGAATCTCAGCAGCCAGAGCAGCTTCTGTTTCATATCATGTACATCGCCTGCCTGGATTTCATGTCTACTCATTGTGAAGGCTTATGACAAGGGACTATCAGTGTGTTTCCTAGCAGCCCGTAAGTAACAGGTCTCTGAAGAGCGTTGACAGCGACGGCAGGTTAGAAGTGTAGGTGAAGAGAGGAGAGCATGCGAATAGGATTGGTCTACTGGGATGTCTCCCAGAAATCCCCCCTCCAGGGCTTTCAGATAAAGTATCTAACATCCTTTTTGCAGCAGCTTTTCCCCTAGAAACAAAACTCCATGTTTTACATCTCATTGCAGGCACCCAGCAGCTGATAAACCTGTCAGGAACAATTGTGTCCCTATGCAGATAGGCTGTCAAGCTTCCTGTCTGCTGGGGCTGCCACTTGCAGGGTGGCTCCTTTGTCTGAGCAATTGAGATTCAAGGGAGTCTGTTTCCCTCACTCTCCTTCCTTGATGGTTCCAAGAGCTTAGGACCTGACAACAAAGTGGCATGATGATGGATGCTGGAGTCCCATGGCCTGAGGGAATGAGTCAGGAGGCCAGGAGGCTGGAGTGAACCTCAGGGGATGATCTGAATAGCGGACTGTATACACTAAGTATAGGAAACATACTTTAGACCCTTTAGAAGGGTTTGCTTCTCTAACCCTTGGACTTCCCATCCTGCTTCCGAAGTGGAGATTATAATGATACCGGTGGGGATTTTTTTTTGTTTTTGTTTTTGTTTTTGAAGGAGTGAGATGAAATCTGTACATAGCACAGTGTCTGATATCATGCTAGTAAATCATCAACATGACGTTGTCATGATGTCCTCATCCTCTTCTCTTCCTACCCCCAATAGCTTAGGTAGACTTTGAGCCCAGGACAAAACACAATAGACTGATTAGGAAGGAGGATATGAGGAAACCTACTTCAATTTCAGCCCTCCCAATACCCCTCCTCAAGGCAGAGACCAATGACGGGGTTATGAGAAAGGCTTCTTTGACCACTATAGATCAATAGCATTTGGCATTATCTTTGGAGTTGTAATAAGGCACAAAGCATCAGTGGTGACTCTCCCAAAGGGCTGGATGCCAGCATCTGACATCTCCATCCAGAATAGAAGCCACCCGCAGAATCATTATCTGTGTAATTTACCAAATTAACTAACTTCCCACTTCTTTTTAGAGTTGAGGCCAGGTAGAAAGGGTTTTATTTCTTAAGATTTTTCTCTATTTCCTCTTCCAGTTTCTTTTCTCTGCATCCTTCCTCTGTAATTGTTTACCCTTTCCTTGAGTGACCTTTTATATGACCAAGAGAGAGTTGTATATTTCTGGTTATTGTTTTTGGAATTTCATCTCATACAAGAGAGGTACTTGAGTCTTAGTGGAACACCACTGACACTTGGAATAGGAATGCTGCATTTGCCACCACCCCCAACATGCAATTTGGATTACAACCCATCAATCTTAGATGTGGCCATTTCTTTCCGGGTTGGCATGTTACAGAGACCTGATGATCCTACATTCTAGGGAAGAAAATAATTTTTGTGTTAGAGAGATAGATCATTCTTTAACAAAAATAATGAGAAAGCAATACTTGATTATTGCCAATTTATTCACTATAGCAAGTAAATACAACCAAACCAGTTATCCATTAACAGATGAATGAATAATGAAAAATGAAAATTTGGTATACATATAAAATTGTGTCTATATTTAAATTCATATATATATGTAATATATAGTTATTATTCAGCTCTAAAGAAAAATAATATGGCAAAATTTGTAGGAAAAATGGAGAGATTTAGAATGTATAACATTAAGAGAAGTGAAACAATCTCAGAAAAGAAAAAGAAAAATCCCCACACTGTGAAGATCTTAGCCTATACCGTGTATACATCACCATGACCCCCATTGCATCCCCATTTCATCCCTCTCTACCACCTTCCTCCTCCATAATCTAGGAAGTTAGACTATGTGTCGAGGAATTAACCCAGGAGACAAGGCCAGAGAAGTCATGTACACATGGCTGCAGTATAATATGTAGAAAGGAGAACAAGAAAGGTCATGGGGAAGGACACTGGATGCAGGTAAGGGATACATGAATCATGAATAAGGATATAAAGCTAGACGTTTTTCTAATTCTAACTCTGTCATGGATTTTTTTATTTTTTGTTGTTGTTGCTGGATAAGTACATAAAGGTATATTTACCAGTGAAAGTCTAAGATCCAAAGTGAAGCTTCAGAGCTTCAAGATGGCTCCTCTAACTATATTATATCTCCAACTGTCCTGGGATGGATAGACCCTGGATTAGTTTGATTTTTATAATTAAGTTTTTAATAACTTTTAAGATAGTAGTATTCCGGAGGAGTTTGGATAGTTAGATAGAGGCATCTTATCCTCCTGCTGTCCCCCACTTTAGACTGGCCACTCATGAGGCATCTTTGATAAATGACATCTTCATATTTTCTATTTTAGCCCTTTCCTGTTTGGGACAGTAACTATTGGTGTTTACCTTCAGAT
>JADRCD010205937.1:0-19055 GCA_019843815.1 Montemys delectorum | reverse complement strand
ACACACACACACACACACACACACACACACACACCAGCCACTTGCCGACACCCGGTCCTCTACACATCCTGGAACAGCATAGATAGCGTCCTCCCTAAAGAGTTTAGAAATGTGTCCACGGACATCAGAACTTGTCCTGCGCTCTGACAGGCTCAGGTGTGGTGGGCGGGCTATGTGATTTCCCACCACCACCACCACCACCACCCCAGCCCCTGATGCCCCAGATAATCAATGGCCAGGTCTTAGCATCTGTCATTTTGCAAAATCCTAATCTGTGTACAACAGTTAAAACTTAAGAATCAAAATGAAAAAGAGACCAAGTTGTACAGGGCAGGATATTGCTTGAGTTTGGATATTCCGCACCCAACCCAATAATGTACATGGCTAAACATTTCACCTCGGGAATAGGTGTGTTTCCATGGGATTCAATTAATATCCCATTTCCCTGCTGGATGTGAATAGAAACCAACAGATTTGATAGGCACACCTCCAACTCAGGCTTTGTTTTAGTGATGCTAAAATGTCAGGATGGCTGTAAATTCTTCTACCCTTTATCACTTTCCTTAACCTATACAGTCGACTTACAGTGTCTTGCTTTGTTTTAAAGCAGGAAACACGTTGTATGGCTCAAAGGACCAGAAGATGCATAAATATGTTTGAGGGGGAAAAAATATTTTCTTTAAGTCATGTGGCTGGCCACCCATCTCCTGCTTCAAGCAGCCAGTGTCAACTGTGATGCTTTTAAACCAGAGAACTAGCATACAGTTCAGTGGGAGTTGTGACTTTATTTTGTATTGTATTGTGTAACGTGGAAGGAGGGGGGAAGGGGTTTGGGACCTCGGGGGCAAATATCTGTACGAATAACTGGGGAGGTGGTGCCTTAGACGAAGTTAGCCAAGGGTGGCACGCAGCATCAGAAGTCGGAAGCCATGTTTTATGGTGAAGTAAGAGATCTTGTGTCAGATCAAGCCATTACCTCCCCTCTTAAACTCACCGGAACCTCTGTCTCTCGGTGTCCAGAGCCATCTGTTCTCTTCTGAATGTTGCGTCTAATCAATGACCCTGGTGCTGCGGGGCTCCCTTTCGATGCTAGATTGAATCTCTCCTTGCCATCTTTGCAGATAACAGCCCGCCGTCAGTGGAAACATATTTATGACGAGTTAGGTGGTAACCCTGGAAGCACCAGTGCAGCCACCTGTACTCGCAGACACTACGAAAGGTAAGGAGCCACCTCCTGCAAAAGCCCTCGCCTAATTACAACTGTGTGAATTGGAAGCCCGTCCTGGACAAAGACAGGATAGGGGGAATCTAAAGGACCACTGGGAAGGCAAAATAACCCCACCCACTCCCCCACCCTCTCACCCCCCATTCCCACCCACTCCCCAACTTCCACCCCTCCCCGCCACACACACCCCTGGTGCCCCCTCTATGCCCCCCCCCATACACATACCCAGTATTCTCCTTTACATAGCATGCTCTCTGGTTACCCAGACTAAAATTAGATGTGCCTTTACTTAGGTTTTTTGACTTGTGGCCACCTGTCTGGCGATGCCCTTCCCCCAACAAGTGTGGATTCCTAGGGACGTTCTCAGGAGGCTCATTTACCACGAGCTCTTTGGGCTTCTGGAAAACAAAGACGGGAAATGTTGTCAGGGGGTTAACGAATGACCGAGCCCTGGAAATCAGGCATTCCTCACTCAGCCCAACGACACTGCCTCGGATTATGTCTGTGTGTTATTCTTTTCCATACCTTGTGAGGATCTCTTCACCTACAGATATGCTTTCTTTCAATCAAGGGAATCTCAGCCAAATTCTGTGTGGCTTGGTTTTCTAATAAGCTCTACCTGTTTCAGGAAAGTACGGATGTTATAACCAAGAAAGAATAATATACATCAGAGCCTCTGGGGAAGGCCTCTGTGGACAGGAGTCACGTCCCGTCCCATTTGCCCACTTCCTGTGCGCCTCCCCCCACATTGCATTAAGGGTTATGTGCCTACACTGACTGTGTTCCTACACTGACTGACTGTGTGCTTACACTGACTGTGTGCCTACGCTGCTGAGAAATGGCAGCAAATTCATGATTGGTGAATGCTTCGTGTAATGAGCCCATACATAATGTTTACATTGTACCAGCTTCGTTACAGCCAGTCCTGCCCTATAGAAGGGGAGAGGGGGGATTGTAATGGTGTGTGTACATGCCTGTGTGTGTCAAGAATACATGTGCACACATGTATGCCATTGGTGTAAAAGGCAGAGGCCAGTGCAGAATTCATCCTCTACTGCACTTAGTTTCTGTTCTCCTTGCTGTGATAAAGTATGCTGACCAAAGAACATACGTGAGAAAAAGTGTATCTGACTCATAAAGTATGGTGGCTTCAAACCCGGGGCTGGAGAGTTCAAATAGAAAGAGGAGGGAGGGAGGGAGAGAGAGAGAGAGAGAGAGAGAGAGAGAGAGAGAGAGAGAGAGAGATTATGTATATATGTATGCATGCTTTTGCATGTGCATGTATGTGCACATACATGCATATGTTTTAATAGTGTTCATGCACACACTGAAATCAAGATACACCTAGTTAGTGGAACAAAGCATGCTGGTAAAAAAAAAAGTTAAAATGCTAATATTCAATTTACTGATTACTTTTCTCACAGTCCATTGGTAATCCAGCTTTGACCTACATTCATGACCCCCGTTGTGGGTCACATACAGCATCCTTCATTAATTCTTCTTGACACAGTAGATGTTCATTATGTTCCCTTGAAGTTCAAGGGCTTGTTTATCGGTATCTGCATGGCCAGATAACAAAAGTTAGAATGTTTGTTTTGGAATAATTGAAATAAATTGAGTTGGCTTTAGTACCTCGTGAAAAATTCCCATAGAGTATTCCCAAGAGATTGTCTTGGCTCTATTGTAATCTGGAAAGATTCTTAAAGATCAGTAATAGATATTCAAATTACCACTCTTGGCAGCACTGTGTATATATATATATATATATATATATATATATATATATATATATATAAATGTGATTTCTCTCAGTACTTAACATCAAAGCTCACACATTCCTGTTGCCCGCTGTACTGGACAGCTAAGCCCTAGTAAATGTCTCCCGGTTGAGGGCCACAGTGCTGGAGGCCACCATAACCTGCTTATCTTCGGTTTAGGAGCCTCTAATCAAATCATGGCACGAGAGACATAAAAACATACTCTCTCCTCTTCAAAAGTTCCCAGCACCCGAACCATTAATCTTTAAGGGGACCCAATGACAAATAAAATGGCAAAAGGAGTCACATGGCTGCAGCTAGCCTACTTCCTCAACAAATGGGCACATCGTTAAGTAGTTTTACAAAGCATCACGTGATCAAGAGCAGGTAAGAACTGGTTTAGAGAGAAGGATTGAATACAGGGTGTGTGTGTGTGTGTGAGTGTGTGTGTGTGTGTGTGTGTGTGTGTTTCATTTTTCTTTAATGAAGTGCATGCGTATTTTGCCTCTTCTATATGTGGAGGAGCCTACAGAGGTCAGAAGACGGAGTTACATCTCCTAGAACATCAGTTATGGATAGTTAAAAGTTACCGCGTTAAGTGTTGGGAACTGAACAACTTCGGGAAGAACAACTGGTATTCTTTTTTTTTTCTTTGTTTGGGTTTTTGTTGTTGTTGTTGTTTTTCGAGACAGGGTTTCTCTGGGCAGCCCTGGCTGTCCTGGAACTCACTCTGTAGACCAGGCTGTCCTGGAACTCAGAAATCCGCCTGCCTCTGCCTCCCAAGGGCTGGGATTAAAGGCGTGTGCCACCACCACTCAGCACAACTGGTGTTCTGAAATGCTGTGCTGTGTCTCCAGCCCCTGGGCGTTTCCTCAAGAGGTTTTGTCAGTGACACAGTCTTGACTGGAATGTCCAGATACTTTTAACATACCTCACTGAAGGATTTTTTTTTCTTTTCTAAGGTGTAGTAGATTCCCAAACGATGTAAAACTGTCAACTTGGAAAGCCCCAGAGCAACCACAACCCATTGTGAAAGGTTTTTAAATGTTTCTTTTCGTTTTCTGAATGTGTAGGATCAGGCTAGACACTCTGGAAAGTTTTTGTCTCCCCTTGGATTACATTTTTCGAAAGGTATAATATATTCCTCCAGTTCTCGAACTTCTTTGGTCAGTGTTTGAGTTAGGGGCAGTGAGTAGACTGGAAGCCATGTTAAATTGTCAGCAGGGAGAATTTCCTGTAGGACTTGTCTTGAACAGAAGAGGGTGTAGTTGGGGGATGACTTCAAGTGCTGATATGAAGCGCTGGGCAACACTGAAGTTGATCTACGCAGGTTCCCAGGGCTGGGATGAGAAAGAGGTCATTTGGGCTCCACCCACAAGCTGTTGTGGGGTGCCTGGAAGAGTTGAAGTTTGAGAGAGCCTTTCAAACAGCAGGGCACCGCTACTGTCTGTTTCATGGGGGGTGGGGGGGGCTGGCTAAAGTTGACTCTGTGTGCTGCTCAAGGGCTTCTGAGACAGATGAAAGAAACTGGAGCCTAGAACCAATGGTTCTGCTGTTGTCCTGCGACACTGTCTGACCACACCAGCAGGTGTGTGCACAGCTGGAAGCCTGTGGTAGTTTTGCATTGATAACAAGCCTTTAGCCTTTCTTCAATAGCTATCTAGACTGCTTTGGCCTTCTGATCAGAATACTACAAACAATTAGTAGTATTGCTATCTAGATATCTAGATATCTATGTATCTACCTATCTATCTATCTATAGAACTCTATTAGAGTTTTGCTATCTAGACTACAAACAATTAGTAGTTTTGCTACTATATATTAGATATCTAGATATCTATCTACCTATATAACTCTATCTATCTATTAGATAGAGTTTTGCTATCTAGACTGCTTCGGTCCTCTGATCAGAATGCTACAAACAATTAGTAATTAATAATCATTAGCTACCAATATTTGAAGATCAGATTTTAAATTTTTTTTAATGTAGACTATGCATACATTCATACCACTCTTTTAAACCAATCGTGATTGTACTGATTGATTTTTGGCAACTTGACACAGGTTAGGTATCTGGAGAAAGGGGGATCTCTTTTGAAGAATCGTCCTCAGTAGATTGTCCGTGGCATTTCTTTATTAATGATTGATGTGGAGGACCCAGGCCACAGGGGCTTGCCCACCCCTGAGGAGGAAGCCCCAGGCTGTATAAAAACAATGTAAAGGAACAAACTGTACAGAATAAGCCAGTTAGCTGCACTCCTCCCTCTCCTCTGCTTCTGTTCCTGCTTCCAAGTTTCTGCCTTGAGTTTCCACCTTGGCTTCCGTGGATGGTAGACTGTGAAATGTGCAAGACAAATGGACCCTCCCCCCCCCCCCCCCCCCCCCCCCACCCCTGCCCCGAGTTGCTTTTAATCTAATCAGGACTTTTTAATCACAGCAATAGAAAGCAAACTATGACAATGTCCCTTAAGGGATCACCAATAATCCCAAGGGCCATAGTATGGAAAAGAGGTGAGGCCATTTTTCTGTGAATCTTTCACTGGTTCTCCCAGAAGACAGAGGACACTCTGATCAGTTGAGAGACTTCAACCAAAGAAGAGGCTGGCCTCCTGCCAAAGCCATACCTTCAGATTCATTCATGCTTGTCAGTCACAGGTTGTGTGGCCACCCAGAAAATGGCTGGCTGCTTTGGTGAACAGGCACCATTTTCAAGAAGCCTGGGAAGTCAAGAGAGAGCTTAGAATTTTGTGACAACTTTTCTAAAGCCTTCCAGAGATGGGCCAGAACCTCTGAAATCCCTCCTCCTCTACAGCTGGGACATCCTCTCATTTCTTATTTGTGCGTGCGTGCGTGCGTGCGTGTGCACGTATGTCTGTTGCACGCACATGCGTGTGTGTGTGTGTGTGTGTGTGTGTGTGTGTGTGTGTAACTCAGAGGACAATTTTTGGGATTGAACTCAGGTCACCAGGGTTGATAGCCTTACCTGCTGAGCTCCCACATTATTCTTTGAGGCAGGGTCTTTTCATCTATCTGGCTCATCCGGCTAGCCAGCCAACTCCAAGAATCTGACTGTTTCCGACCCACAGTGCTGCATGCGGTCAGTAGCACACTGCTACGACTAAGTTTTAGGTGGGTGCTGAGTTTCAAACTCAGGTCCTGACACTGGCTGAACCATCTATCTCCCCAGCAGCTTCCCTGTGGAAAGAATAATATTCTTTCCCTTCTAATATGAGGAGTACTGTTTTCCTGCTTCTCTCTCTCCTGCTTAGCTCCCTTGGACAATGATGGAGGAGCAGAGGATCTACATCACATTATCTACCGCTGATGTATTTTTTTATGCAGTGCGGTTCGTGGTTCCAGTAAATGTTTTTGTTTTACTATAAGAAAAGGAAAAAAAAAATGGCCAGTTCCTCATTAAATGTTACTTGTATGTTATTAGTTGGGCACTTTGGGTTTATTAATGAGTGCAATAATAAAAGTAGGAGCCGTGGAAATGAATCAATGGGTGTTTTTATTTAAGGCAGAGCAGAGACGTACAGTGGCTGTGAACGCCTCGCTGTCGCTGAGGGCCTTACTCGTCCAAACCTGTCTCTGATTGGTTTAAATAAAATAGGTCCAAGCACTTCATAAAAATGTCTTTGTCAGCCTGGTTTTGCTTCGAAACCGATTCATCTCTGTCAGTGTTTAATATTAGTGCCAGGCTCCTGGCCATAGTCCATTAGTACTGTATTTAATTGTTCATGTTACAGATGATTAGCAATATAAAAAAAGCCTTCGTGTTTTCCCAGCACAAGGCTGTTGCTATGTAGACATCTCAAACTCGGCAAAGCTTATGAAATAGGACTGCTTTCAACATTTTTTTTTTTGCTGAGATTTATAGATTAAATTACTCTTGATGAGAACACCAAGAAATGCCTGTGTTCTCCCGGGCAAAGGCTCTTCTGAGGACCACGTTTTCTTTCTTGTCCAGCCCTGAAGATACTCTGAATTACTTTTTTGTTGTTGTTGGTTTTTTTGTTTTTTTTTTTTTTTTTTATGGAGTAAGAAACAAAAACAAAATGGCTACTTCTGTGGACTTTTTTTTTTTTCTGGAATAGTAATTCATTTTAAAGGCTTTGTTTTCATATGCAAATTTTCTTGTTTTTTTTTTTTCTTTTTTAAATGTTTTTGAAGCACAAGAAAGGGGGGATCTTTACACAAAAATACGAGATGACTGGTTTTAATTTTCTTGAATGAATTACATGCTCTGTTTGTGTGGAACACATGAACTTGCTATTAGGGATTTTAAAAAGGATCATCAGGGCTAACACTCTTTGTGGCATGCTTTCCTGAGGATTGAGAAAATCAGAATCCATCCGAAGCAAAGGTATTTGTTTGTGAGGGAAATGAGCATTTACACTTCACCTTCTTGCATGCATAATATCCAGTTTCAAATTCTAACCTTCTGCTTCTTCTGGAAGAGTTCCTTGGGTCAAGACTTGGTTACTCCAAAGTGGCTCAAACTGCTTACTGCCAAGTACCTTAGGGTGAGCCACACCCAACCCAGAGGCAGGGGGCGGAAACTGAAGGACAGACAGCTCACAGGGTCCCTCCCTCCTGCCACACTTTTCAGAAGGTGGTGGGCAAGATTTGGGGGGGGGGGAAGCTTTGTGCTCGGAGTAAGATAAGTACTGTACTCAAAATCAGACCCCCAAATCTTTCAGCTTCTAAAATACCTTAGCGAATCAAAACTGGGCCAAAGCCAAGAGAAATGAAGTCAAGGCGAGCTCCCATTCCGTCCATGTCTAGGACACAAGTCCGTGTATCCTTGACTTCCTTCAAGCTAATAAACACACAGTTGACAGTACCCCAGAACTATGTATATGTGTATATATATGTGTACATATATATACACACATATATAGTATATGTGTATATATATATATATACATATATATAGTACCCCATATATGTGTGTATATATACATATATATAGTACCCCAGAACTATGTATATGTATGTGTGTGTTTGTGTGTGTGTATATGTATGTATATGTATATGGTACCCCAGAACTATGTATATGTATATGAGGTTCCTAAGCCGCTCTAGTGTGTGACCCCTCTGTGAACTGTTTGTTATCAGCCCATCAAAAAAGCTTAGTGAACCATGACAGCTACAGGTAAGCTTTGTGAGCTCACTTTGGATCAGAGCAGAGTCATTTTATTTTCACTGAGTCTAATTTAAAAAAAGAGCCGGGCAGTGGTGGTCCACGCCTTTAATCCCAGCACTTGGGAGGCAGAGGCAGATGGATTTCTGAGTTCGAGGCCAGCCTGGTCTATAGAGTGAGTTCCAGGATAGCCAGGGCTACACAGAGAAACCCTGTCTCGAAACCGCCTCCCCCTCCCCCCCAAAAAAAAGCAGGGCTTGCCTTGCGTGCATCTTTTGAACTTCTCTTTTCCTTAACAACTCTTTTTAGTATATTTTACCAAAGTGGCAGACGAGAACAGGTTAAGGAGCAGTTAGAAGAGTAGCCCTTTCCTCTGGTTGTCAGCTATGTGTTGTTTTGCACCGTGGGCACAGACTCGGGTGGCTTTGATACGTGGGTGCACTGGGGGCAGAGACTGCTGAGGAAGGCATAGCTTCTGGTCCCTCACTGGACAGCAGCCTCCAGGAACCTCCACAGGTTCCTGAAAGCTGCAGAAACTCCCGGTTTATCTCACTTATCAAGATGTCTGACTCAGGGGGCTAAGGATGACACTTCAATAGTTTAAGGCTTTAGAAATCAGATGTGTAGTAGCTAGAAAGACCAAGAGGCAGCAGAGAGAGGCGGGAAGTTTCCACCCACACGGTGAGCCGTCTTCCTGTGGGCTCTAGCACTTGAGCTGGATCTTAAAGAGGTAGGTAGGCTGAGAACTTGAGTCCACCATCGAACAGAGAACTCAACTGTGTTTAGGGCAAGGAGCGTGTGGCATCACCTCCCTCTAAATTTCCCTGCAATTCCCAATTCTGCACCATAGACATGATAATAAAATTTGTTTGAATGGTATAGGAAAGGCAAAATCCCTTTTAGAACATGCCTGTAAAGGAGTAGATAGTGAGATTACGATTTCTAAGGCCTGGTGTCCCCAAGCCTGTGACTCAGAGGCAAGTGAGGACGCTTTGTCCTCACTCTCTCCAGAGATTTGATCCAACAGGTAAATTACTCCACCCCCTCACCCAGAGTGGAGTCTCCCGTCAGCGGACTTGCATCTGCCACCTGGCCACCATCTTGTTCATGGGCATCCATGTGAGCAACACTGCCATCAAGCAAGCTCTCCTTGTCCCCTCAATATGAGAGATCCAGCTGTCCCTTACTGACACACAGTATCGAGAAGAGCCAAACTCAACTTGCTGCTCTGTTAGGATAGCTGCTCTTGGCCTGCCTGTATCCCTGTCCCCTGCTCCCCCACCCCCACCCCCGGGTTTACTCCCTGGATGGACCAGAATCTGGTCACTGTCCACCTCCCACACTGGAGTGACCTTTAATCATCCGTAAAGAATTTCTGTACACAAGCCAGTCAGGTAATTTCATCCTGAGAGCCTCACACTTTAGATCGCTACGCATGCCTATAATGTTCTGGGAACTTCCCAATGCCTGGATATTTCAAGAGAACTCAAACAAGACTCTAGCCAGATCTCTTAGTTTAAAAATTTTTTTTTTCTCTCTGTAAGCCTAAGCAACAGCATCTGAAAGAAATCTCTATTTAAAAATTCTTAAATTTGCCTCTGGGTTTGAGCTGTAATGAATGGAAGTTGGAGTTTACACTGTTGAGTGTAGAAACAGCCCGAGGCACACACTCTTCAAGCTTGTCTGTCTGCTGTGCTGGAAGCACAGCATGGCGACTTCCGTTTCTGCTCTCCTCTGGAAAAGCTTGCCAATCAGTATCTTTTTCCATGCCCAAGTCTTTTATTGTCTCTTTTCCTTCCCCACCTTCCTGCCATATTTGGACTTGAGAAACTCTACAGGTCCACCCAAACTTTCCTGAGAGTTCTCGTCAAGCCTGAATTTAAATTTGAGAATAGACTACAGTGCCTTAGCCCTTTTCCTTGTTTGATGAACAACAAGAGGCTTATGATTTCTCTCTCCTCCGGGTTTTATCATTAAGATTAAGTAACCACATTCTCAGGCTTGCCCCTGTACAAACATCTTTTTCAGTTTTGAGAGGAACGGACACATGCTTTTCACAAAGGATCTATTGAAAATCCAGACAGCATGTTTCCAAGAGAGAAAGCTGGGGGGGGGGGGGGGGATTCAGGGAAGGCTCAGATGACGAAAAAGAATGTGATTGTTTACCATTAAAATATATCTTTAGCTTGGCCGCTGAAAACTCTCTTGGAGCATTGTGTTTTGGTACACATTGTTACAAAGTTTTGTCCAAAGTCATGAATTGCTGGAGAAACAGGTGAAAGTCTCCGAAGCCCTGGCATGGGTAGTAGCTTCTAGTGTGACTGGGCATTAGTGTGAGAGCTCTCATTGGGAGTTAGTGTGATAGCCCTCACTGGGAGTCAGTGTGAGAGCTCTCATTGGGCATTAGTGTGATAGCCCTCACTGGGAGTCAGTGTGAGAGCTCTCATTGGGAGTCAGTGTGATAGCCCTCACTGGGAGTCAGTGTGAGAGCTCTCATTGGGAGTCAGTGTGAGAGCTCTCATTGGGAGTCAGTGTGATAGCCCTCACTGGGAGTCAGTGTGAGAGCTCTCACTGGGAGTTAGTGTGATAGCCATTTGGACTCCCACCTGCCATCACTTGTGGGATGCATATGAGGCTTATAGACTCGTGAAATGGTGTCTCCTGCCCTTGAAATGGATCCATGCCACTCCAGTCAGAGCTACTCATTGAGAAGAATTATTGCTACCATCTTTTCTGTTGTCTGGCGCTGTGGAGAGCTGGGAGCTCTTTATGGTCGGTCGGTCTTCTGCAATGAGCGAGTACCATAATCTCTGGGGCGTGGAGTCAACTTACCTCTTGAAACCCGTTCTAGATTTTCTCAGTGTGGTCTTCACTGGACAGCCATGGAAATGACACCGGTCTAGACAGAGAAATCCTCAGAAGTAGCGAACAAGCCTCGCAAAGCCGAGCTGAAAAGAGCTCCGCTAGAAAGACCACGGGGAAACTCTGGTCCCGCTAACATTAAGTGATGGAGGGAAAAGTTCATGGAGAAGCCGTTCTTTAGTCTCTCCTTACTGTTTATAGCAGATTGGGCCTCATAAACAAGATCAACCCATCCCGGAGCATCCTGGCATTCCTGTTGTCGTAGGTCAGAGAAGGAATGTGCCCTCCTCTCAAGCTGTGGGGGTTGCCTCTGGTGTGAGGCATTGACCCTTTCCTGGATGGCCACATGGATTCCATGGGCCTGTTGCCTCTGAGGTGAGAAGGCTCACCCCGGACTCTTAGACAGTCTCATGGAAGCCTAGAATTTTCTTAACCTAGGCAGGTGCAATCAATTAGGATATCTCCTAACAAGATTATGTCTTGTCCTATGAAGATGGCCACCTAGAGGCTGAGGCAGGAAAGCTTTGTATAGCAGACCTGTGTTGAATTCCAATTCCGGGACTCAATAGCTGGGTGCCACGGCCTAGTTGAGGGTTGTCCAACCCAATGACGGTACAACATGACATTGTCATCTACAAATGTGTTGAGCCACATTCCTAGTTATCCTGGGATGTATACTGCCAGGATAATGACCAGGATGTACAATAGATGTGTGGTTAGCTCTCTTTATAAAGGTCAAAGGGGAGACATGCAAACCCCCTTGTTATTAATAGCAACTTAATATGGTGGCCGCTATTGCTATTATAATGCCTAAGCAATATATAATGTTAACCTGTGCCTGGGTATGTATAACTTGGTGGTACAGCACTTACTGGTATGGACTATAGGTCCTGGGTTCCACACATCACACAGCATAACTGATCTTCTCTCTGCCTTTCCACCCTTCCTCTACCTGCCTCAAGTCCTTATAACCCTCCTTCCGAGCGCCCGCCATCTTCATCTACTACCTCTTCCACACTGGCTCACCTCGAGAGAAGCCAAGCCGTCCTCTTGCCAGGTCTCTGAATAACACAACCTTTTACCTTCTTCTCAGTCTGGCTCACAGGCACTGTAGGCCGATGCTGACGGTATCGTAAATAACGGTAGGCCCAGGAACAAAGGTCTCTCACTCCCTGTTCCAGGAGAGACTGGAGGGTTCAGAAGGGTCCCAGCAAGCCTTCTCATTCTGGTCTTTCCCAAGGGAAAAAAAAAAAAAACCCTTCTGACGATAGTGTGTTGGGGGGAGTGTTTGTTTGTTTGTTTTTTGGTTTGGGGGTTTTTTTGTCCAGAAAGATAATAGACTGTGTATCTTTTATGATGTCTTAGTGTGGAACACAAGTATGGTCATTTGTGTGGACTTCCCTTTTAGCCCGTGTAGCAGCACTACCTGCTTTTAGTAACTCTTAGGCAGTCTCCCTCAGGTACTCTGTGTTGCATTCCCAACATCCATCTCCCCACTCGGTTGAGTTCTACCCGGGACTGACCACTTGATTATTTTGATGCTCAGTGGGTGTCATTTGCCTTTTCCGGGGTGCTGGCTGGTCTCCCCCAGGTCAATGGCTTCTGCTGTTTTCATTCCTAGCCCCTTCCTCCCCGCTACCCCTACATTAACTTTTTTCTTTCTTACCAAACTTAACACCATAATATGGAAATCTTGGTCAGGACCTGATCCTTCCTCGGGCATAGTTGTCCCCATTGAAGGGACAATCTTCTCCACAGGATCATTGAGTGCATGTGTGTACATCTGATTTTCTGGTCTGTTTCTCTGGTGCCTAAATGCGGTTTTGACGTTTTCTTCGAGAGTGTGGTCTCATGCCTGGAAAGGGGGTGGGCAGCGTGTGTGGGCAGCTCTTCCGTGCTCTTTTGTGCCTTAGCGAGTAGGTACCCTCTCTCTTCCCAAAGGGAAAAAGGCAATTCTCCCGGTCCATGTTTGATGAAAGATTGCTTCCCATACTTCACGGTGAAGTAATATTTTCAATTTCTGGCTCGGAAGGGAAATGTCTGGCTGAGGCTTAGAATTTATCAAGCCCGGAATCAACTCAGAGATGTAATGAGGCCATTTGGGGTCAGCTCAGGTCCAAAGCCCCAGTAGAACAAACAACTTGTTTCTTCTCTGCTACCACAAAGAAACCCTGCTATCATGAAGAGTAACAGTAATGTCTTTCACCTAGCCTACACGCCAACCTGATGATCTCTGCCCCTTACCTGTTCTGCTCCAACATTTACAGCAAATTATTTACACTTGCATTTTTAAAGATGGTTTAATACAGTGAGCATACCTCTGAGCCAGCTGGGGAAGGCTTGAAATGCAGACACACCCTAAAGACTCCCCTCCGCTCCCTTCCTTAATTCTCAAAATTGAATCAGTTCCGGACATTATTATAATATCCTTCTCAGAGCTCTCTATAAATAGATGGATCATCATTTATTTCTCCTCTTAAGCACCATTTGCCAAATGTTTTGGCCCAAAAAGTTCAGTCCTACCATTATAAAGATACGCCGATTCAGGGGGCGTCATGGCTACTCCTTAGGATGAGACCGGGGCAGGCATTTTTGTTTGGTTTGGTTTTGTTTTGTTTTGCTTCCTCTGCTGACAGGGAAGGGAGGGTGCGTCACTTAATAAATAGGAAGGCCCTTTCTTCTTTTGTGCAAAGTATAAATGACAAGGCCTGCAATATATACTTCTGACGCCAGCCTGCTGCTTTCGGTCTTGAGAAAGAGAGGCAAGGCCCCGGAGGATTGCAAACTTGGTAAATATAAAATTATCTACCTCGGTGTTTAAAAAAAAAAAAAGTAATAATAATAATAAAAGGGAGAGAGAGTTGGTGAGTTGCCAGGTTCCTTACATTACAGTAATAGATTTGCTGACCCCTGACTTCCGGCTGTAGAGAAATGTATTGAATATTTTATAATATCAGACCAAGGCACATCTAAAAACCTAGTGTGCTGAGCGCCATTCTTCAACCTGAGATTTAAGCGAAGCCACAGTTATTTTCCAACCGGCAGTTTCTCGTATGATGGTAATTTACCGTCTCAGACATTAATAAATCAAGGTTATAATGCCATTGATTTGTTAATTTTAACTTGGGTTGATTTTTAAGTCTCCCCCCCCCCCTTTTTTTTTTCTTTTAAAGGAAGAAGAGCAAGGGAGGGGGTTGGAATCTGTCTTTTCACAGTGACTGAATTTAATAAGGATCTCTGTGATAGCAAAAGGCTCCCCTACTGTTTCTGCTTTGAGGTGGAAAAATGTTATTCTTGTATTATTCCCGGGGAAAAATAAAAATCTCATGCTGCTTCAAATCTTATGCCTGGGAAAAGCTGTTATTTCCCCCCCCCTCCCTTAATTCGTGATGGCTTACCTAGTTCACATCCATTAGTGGCACCATTAATAAGCAGATTGCTAATCTGAAATAGGAAATGTGGACAATTGGAAAGACCCATTTATCTCCCCAGCTTTCTCTAACCTCAATGGAGATGGGGAGGGGGTGAATCTATACAGACTGACTAATGAGTGTGTTTCTTCTCTCCTCTCTGCTTCTACCCACCCAAGACTCAGCCTACATTCTTTTGAGCTGCAGCACAATGAAACTATTTCTTCTGTGTAACAGATACATTTTTTTCACAGGGGGGAGGGGGGCACATACTTGTTTGCTTTTCATCCGTACCGTTTCAAAGCTGATTAAATCTTCACTGTCCTACACATATTTGAGAAACCATCCTCTGAGAGGCACATCCTTTTATAGGATACAGGCCTACACGGCTTCCTGGGTTGGGCAACGCTGATCTCAGAGAAGCTAATCTGTTTTTAACGAGGACATGTGTGCGTGGAACATTGAAACGTTCAGAAACCGATCGGAGCTCTTGTTCCTCCCCCTCCGTCCCCCCCCCAATGCTGATGAGAAAACTTCTAATAATCAGATGATAAAGATCACATCCTGTGGGGGTAATTGGGCTGCACCATGACAGAAGAACTCAAAAACAAAACAAAACAAAACACTCAAAGAAGTCACAACAAGCGGAAGTCACTGTACGAAGCCGGGCTTGTTTATGTACTGTGTGGGAACGTGCCCTGTTCTTCAACACTCATATTTCAACTATTTTCCTGTTTGAGTGCTGCCTTTCTTGTTTTATTTTGGGATTTTTTTTTTCTCCCCTTCTGAGCAACTCTAATTATATTTCAATGACTTAGAAGTAGGGAAAAAAACACACACATTCATTTGACCTACACACACACACACACACACACACACACACACACACACACACACACCCCTCTGGAAACCTTGAACAAGCAGAGCCTGCATTTGGCTTGAGTTTTACCCTTAGTCATGCCTCTTCCCAGATACAAGAAACATTTAATTCCTGATTTCCTGCCTTCTGGCTTCAGGCCTCTGACCAGCAAAGGAAAGGTAGACTTTGGTACTGCTGGAGTCTTGCCTGCTGCTAAGTTTAGTCAAAATGAGAGAAGATGATAGGAGTGGAGGGGGGGAGGAGAGATGAAAATACTGCCCAGCCTCATGAACTTGCAAAATTGTAAGATAAAATCAAGTTCTCCCTTGATGTATACTAGAGAGATGGGTTAGCGCAAGACTGTCAGAGGCCTGAATGAGGGTCTTCCTGGACTCCCAACCTATTCTGTGTGTTCCTTCCTTCTCCTCCTCTTCTTCCTCCTCTTCCTCCTCTTCCCCCTCCTCCTCCCCCTCCTCCTCACACTCTGAACTGCCATTCTCAAGAAAGAGAGTCTCTCGTGATGTCACCATCTCCATTAGACAAGGGAAGAGGGTGGGGGGAAGGGAGGTACCACAAATGGCAAACGTTGGAATACGAGGGCTTCAGAGCTCCTTGGTTCCCATGGCAACAAAACAAAAGCACAACAAACCTATCTGTCCCAACAATAAAATGTGTTTTCATTAAAATCAATTTAAAATATTTTTCCAGCTCAAAACATTCAATGCATTTTGCTCCTGGTTAGGGGAAAAAAAAAAATCCCTTTCCAATGTTGAAAAGGGGATCAAGTCTCAGGCTGAATAATGCAGAAGAGAGAGGAATTGGTGTGTGTTAGGGGGATGGTAGGAGTTGGAGACTTTAGAGATGAGACAGAATAGATTCAAGTATGAACAAGACTGCTTTTTTCCCCCTCTCTTCTGCATAGTTATGCTTTTCATTATACAAACACGCACTGTAATATTATGGTGGGAAGCAGGTATTTGGCAACCATATATTATTTTAGTAAGTCTACATGAAGAGAGCCGTTTCCAGTTTTAGCAGCTGTAACGTGTTTAAACTCGGGCTGTAATGGGATCTGAAGATAACTATCCCCCATGGGTTGTGTTGATCTTCGTGGCTGGCCCAGTGCCAGACAGAGGCCTCCAAAGTATTACCCATGCCTCTTTGCACATACCTTGTCTGTGCATGCTCGGTAAACAGATCTGAGTCCTAAAATACCATAAGGCCGCATTTGACTTTTTCCACAACGTGCTTGTTTTTGTTGTCGGTTTCTCAGATGTCCTCCAGTCTTTATTGAGAAACCCGGAACAGTGCTGTATATTTAAGTAGCTAATAGACAAATTGCATAATCTGAAACCAATTTTAAGATACTGGACAAACATTCCAAATCAGGATTCTTGGGGGTGGGGTGGGGGAGGTTCTGGTGTCTTAGTTTCAAAATAAAGGATTCCCAATATTTGAGCAGACTACTGTTGCTTCTAAGCCAAGTACATTTTCTTCACTGAGTCAACTTGTCGTATTTAAAACAAACTATGTTTGCTGTATTAAGGTTCATATTTTGAAGGCCGAGCCTTGTATTAATCCCACAGTGAGTCATTAATCATACCAAATGCATTAGAAAAACTTTAATCACTGGATTGTAATGCAACCCGTGCCTTTTAATTACATCAGCTCTTTCCCAGTTCAGATCAAGAGCTGCGTTGCAAAGGGAACAGATTAAAAACAGAACTGTTTGATGTCTCTCTTTTTAGAGCAATTTTATGCACTTTGTTTTTAAAAGTTATGTAATTAAAAATGTTCGGAATTTTTCAGCCCTCTGATTTCCCCTGCTATGGTGGTTAGCCGGCTTCCTTCTGGCTAAAGCCCTTTCTAACTTGGCACCCACCCCCCAAAAACAGACCTCCTCCTGCTGGATGGGATTACTTGCCCCCTTTGGGGATAGAGAATACATCTGTCTTGACCAAACTGAGCATGTTTCCTCTTGACCTTTGACTGCAAGTGCTGGTCTTGAAGGTACAGCAGCAGAGAGGTGTCAAAGCCAGTATTATAGATTGCATTCCCCCCCCCCCAGTGGTATATATTTATTGAACCTGAGGTTGAGTGTCATGAAAGTCATTCCTTTCTACTGGGTTGTGGCAAGTCTACATGTTGAGGTAAATAAAAATGAAAACTCTGACCAGAGATGCAAGTGTATTCAAGCTCCAGGTCTAACAGATCCTGTGACCCTTACGTAGGCTCACTGTTTAATCTTGGGAAACTGGTGTTGAGGATGATGAGGGTGACGATGGTGTCGATGATGATGGTGATGGTGCTTGCGACAGTAATCTGAGATGTGGCTCCGATTATATCGAATGATTTTTACCGTCTACCTAGCCTGTCTTAGACTAGGAGCTGCATGAGGTCAGAGGCTCAGAATATTGGGTTCATGGCTGTATTTCAGTATCTGGAGCAGTGCCTAGCACAGAGTGGATACTTGATAAGCATTTGACTTAACTGTAAGTGAATAGCAGCTGTCGCTATTTTCCTGATGTCACCGGCAAGCAGCCAAGCGCTTGGAGCCATTGTGACAATGTCAACCTTGGCTCCCTCTGTTGGTGTTCTTGATGTGTCAGCTCTACCGTAGAACCAAAAGGATAGATAGAAGTCTTTCGGAGAAGTATTCAGGAGACCAGATAAGCAAGTTTCACTAAGAGAGTAGATTACATCTAGTGAGTCTCTGGGGTGTATACAGGACACACGGATGTGGCCACTCAACAAGTTACTTATGTATGGCTTGGCTTTGCCTGCTTTTAGCTACCCTTTTGGGCACCAAGGCTGTAGGGAAATTAAGGGGTGGGAGAGACCCACAGCCAGCCAGAGCTTGGAGACGCAGGACAGGCTGCCTCCAGGTAGGCGTCTGGCTGTGGGAAGCCACAGGACCCCAGTCTGTGGAGGGTGGGAGGGAGCAGTCTGGGGGTCTTTGGGCCTCATGGAGGCCAAGGACAACAGGTTCTAGCTCTTGGGCATCATAGGACACCACGAAAGAGCTGAGAACCGGTTGCGCCCCCCCACCCTCCATCCCCCCACCCCCACAAGTGGCAGTGGCCCCAGGCTGAAAGGAAAAGGGGAGGCGGGGAGAAGGCGCTGGCTGGAAATGCTGGGAGGGTTTTCTGCTGGAGATTAGACGGGCTCTTTAGGGGAAGGCCTATAAGCCATTGTTCCAGCATAGCAAGTCTAAATGAAAGGAGGAAGTCCATGGTGGGAGAAGGGAGGAGGAAAAGGAGGGTGAGAGGTGAGAGTAAGAGACGAGAGGGAGAGAGAGGGAGAAAGAGGGAGAGAGAGGGAGAGAGAGGGAGAGAGAGGGAGAGGGAGACAGAGAGGGGGGAGGGGGGGGGGAGGGACCAAGCAAGCTCTTTTATAGTGGGCTGGGCTACCTTGCTGTTGCCAGGTAACTGTGGGGCGGGGCCTACCTGGCTGTAGTCCGATGACTGTGGGGGTGGAGCACTGCCAGAATACTAGGAGCTTAGGGTATTGTCTACGAGATTGATAGCCACAGGATATGGGAGTTGAGGGTTGGTGGTGTCAGCAGCCTTATGTCTGGGGGCGTAGCTCACTGTTCTGTCCCTTGTAGAATTTTCTACTGGGTCTCCAGAGTAAGTGTCGCTCAACCAGAACTGCCTCTCATGGTCCAACGCTACCCATGGTCAGCCATCTTTGAAAGACAATATTCATCTTGACTTGTTGGGGAGAGTTACATCTATATAACTTTTACTACTATAGTAGGTTGTTCTAATTGTTCTACTTTATTAATTATAGCTGC
>JADRCD010205936.1:6533-38569 GCA_019843815.1 Montemys delectorum | reverse complement strand
AAAGAAAGAAAGAAAGAAAGAAAGAAAGAAAGAAAGAAAGAAAAAGGACTAGCTGAGGAATATCTCAGCAGTTTTTAAAGACAGCAACTGCTCTTCCTGAGAAGCTAGGTTCAATGTCTAGAACTCACTAGGCGGCTCATAACAGTACTAGCTCAAATAGTGTTCTTTTCTGGCCTATGGAGGAGCTGTATGCATGTGGTACATAGCCATTCATTTAACCAATATGCCTATACACACAAAATAATATTTTAAAATCCCCCAAAAAAACATTAAGGAATGGTCACTCCTGCAGCATTTTTTAAAAAGGAATAGGTTTTAACTCATAGATTTATTATTTACTTGTTTCTTTTTAATTTTAATTTTATTTTTTTAATTTGTGGTGTGCGTGTGTGTGTGTGTGTGTGTGTGTGTGTGTGTGTGTATCTGAGGACTGAATCTGTGGCTATATATATGCCAGTCAAATACTCTAAGACTCAACTACATCTTAATTTTGGAATAATTTTTCCTAGAAGGTAAAATGTGCTCTTAAATATAATGTAAACTACAATCATCCCAAAATGTATGTGTACATTGGTATCCTGCATGTGCAGTATATATTTGACTGCGTAAGGTGAGTTAACAGAAGTTAAGGACAAAGTCAATTAATAAGATAGTATCAAGAATATCATTGCTTCCTCTTATTTACCCACTCTTTATCCTTTACAATAGAAAATATGTTTTCTTCCAATTAGCCTGTCCTGTGTCTATGCTTCTTGTGATATTTGAATGGTCTTTTGCTGGAAGAAATTTACTATAACAACACAGTGGAGCAAATGAAAGCTATTTGTCAAACATTGATTGGAAGGAGGTAAGACACTGTAAAAAAAAGTATTCAGTGATGTATATTGAGCATTATTTTAGTCACAGTACACACATTCTAAGAATAACACCTACCCTGATGGTAATTTGAAATCTAAATGGGGAAATCTTACAATCCTAGGACATCTAAAACAATTACAGAACACTCATTCAATTATGTTCCAACTGTCTTACCAAATGAGTAGGTAAAAACTAGGGGAATACGGATTTCCCACAAACATTAGTTATGCCTATATACACTTACAGAAGATATATTTCCTTCTGTGCACACAGGGGAAGTGATTTGGCAACTATTATGTTACATGCACTTCAGAAATCTTCATATATAGAATTTTCTGCCTGGCTGGGCACAAGCCCAACAGCCCCTCTCTTGACTCTCAGAGGTTGGTCACACAGGCCTTAGCAAACACAAGGCACCCTTGGAGGTGGCATCATTCAAAGGAAGCACGATACATATTTGCTGCTTCCCATTTGTGTTTCTTGCTCCAGTAGCAGAGAATGCTGCTAGGCCCAAAAGCTCTTTCCCATCTCTCCTGTATCTTTTCCTACATCCATTTCTTTTTTTTTAAATTTTTTATTAGATATTATCTTTATTTACATTTCAAATGTTATCCCCTTCCCTCCTTTCCCCCTTGAAAACTCCTACCCCATCACTCCTCCCTCTGCTCACCAACCCACCCACTCCTGCTTCCCTGTCCTGGCATTTCCCTACACTGGGGCATCAATTGAGCCTTCATAGGACCAAGGGCCTCTCCTCCAGTTGATGTCCGACAAGGTAATCCTCTGCCACATATGCGGCTGGAGCCCAAACACAGACACTATTATGGATGCCAACAAGTACTTCATAGACAAGTGCTTGCAGACAGAAGCCTGTTATAGCTGTCTCCTGAGAGGCTCTGCCAATGCCTGACAAATAGAGGTGGATGCTCTCAGCCAACCATTGGACTGAGCACAGGGTGCCCAATGAAGTAGCTAGAGAAAGGACCAAAGAAGCTGAAGGGGTTTGCAGTCCCTTAGGAGGAACAACAATATGAACCAACCAGTATCCCCAAAGCTCCCAGGGACTAAACCACCAACCTACATCTGTTTCTTAAAAGCCTGCAACAAACATGATTATCTCCCATAGTTTTAAAAAATCTCATGAGTCTACCAAAAGAGCACAATACATGGATACCTTCAAGTGTGGCATCAGGCTTCCTCTGAAAATTACAATCTCTTTGGGCATGTGTATCAGTTATAGCAGTAAATTAACTTAAGAATCTGAGTTATCTTTTAAAAAAAATCTACTAACCTACAATTCCTACTAAATTCTAAATGATTTTAATGTTTTTAGCAAATTTACAAAGAAATTATATTTGAAAAATGTAACTATATTTTACATTTAAATCATAAAATAAAACAAGATATGTTAATAAACATAGAGGCTTTTAGGCTAAGGTACCTACAATCTACGTACTTATACAGATCAAAATCATATTTGCATATATAAAATAGCTTTCCAAAATTGGTTATAAAAACATGGAAATATTGTTATCTAAGTAATTGACCAAATATTTACCCCTTTTTTTGTTCACTGACTACTACTTTAGGATCATAAATATTAAACAAAAAGGCAAAAAGCCCACTTAAGCACAATACACAGATCTTAAAAAGACAATAATTGTGAATCTTTTATTTATAAAAGTTTATTTATGTTGAATGCAGGGTAGAATTCCTCCAGGTTATAATTAATTTGCATAGAGTTGGAGATGTTTTAAGGACAATGTGAAATAACACCTAAGATTTACATAAATCCTTGTACTATATTTTTCATATCTAACAGTGTCTTAACCATGTGACTGAATCATACCTCCCATCAGAAACAATTCAGTTTCCCAAGACCATCTTTCCATGTACATTTACATCTTAACACACTCATCTTTAAACAAACAAGCAAACAAACCTTAGGTATAAGAACATATTCTGTGACATGGTCTCACACAGTTAAAAAGATATTTCACATTTGCAGGCTTCTATTATTGTACAGAGTGGAAAAGTCCTTCACACATATGGAGCATTGGCCAGTAGTCATTACTACATTTGTTTATCTGGTACATATAATAACTGAAGCACTAATACATTCTAAGGAACAATTAATAAATATCTCTCTGTTGGGGATTGGTTTTAATGTTTTGAATTAATTTGCCACCCCCTCCCAAAATCGGAAATCTGTATGTCCCAATGCTGAAAGTCCTTGTTCCCAATTGTTTTTTGATTGATCAATAAAGAGCCAACAGCCAATGGCTAGGCAAGTAGACTGAGGCAGGACCTTTGGATTTATGTCTGTTAGAGAGAGATTTATGGATTTGGATTTATGCCTGGAAGAGAGAAAGGCAGAGTTTGCCATGATAGGGAAGAAAAAAGACCAGACCTAAAGGCTTGTGAGAATCAGGGAAAGTGGTCACAGGGGCCACTTCCCCAATTATGTTTAAGGAAAAGAGATAAAACTACAGAGTTTAAAAGATGTTAACTCAGAAGAACCAGAAGGAGTGTTTGCGAGCAGCAGAAAGGATTAGACCTGCACAGCCTTTGAGCTAGTCGAGACATTTAAAATTAACTGGTGTGTGTGTATGTGTGTGTGTGTGTGTGTGTGTGTGTGTGTGTGTGTGTGTGTGTGTGTGTTTCTTTTCTGAAATCCAGAGGGCTCTGGCAGATGGCTGCAAGTGTGATTGGTATAGAGTGAAAAGCAATTTAGCTAAACTTACCTCTCTCTCTCTGTCCCTCCCCCTCCCTCCCTCCGCCTCTCTCTTTCTATCCTCTTCTTCTACTTCTTCTTCTTCTTCTTCTTCTTCTTCTTCTTCTTCTTCTTCTTCTCTCTCTCTCTCTCTCTCTCTCTCTCTCTCTCTCTCTCTCTCTCTCTTTCTCTCTCTCTCTCTCTGAATGTGTGTGTGAGAGAGAGAGACAGAGAGACAGAGACTTTTAGTTTCTCAGGAATTCACAACTTGATTTACATATAAAAGTCTTATTCTATGTTGGAAAAAAAGCAGTCACCCTCACACTATAACTTTTGGCTTAGCAATAAAATTTGGGACTAGTCATTGCTACTTAAATAGATGGTTTGGCTATATCAAGCTCATTAGAGAAAATGTGCCCTCGTGTAGTCAGCTGATAAAGCTATTAGCTAAATAGCATACACACTGCCAAGTAAATCTCTCACTGTCTGATTCATCAGTCATAATTTATCAACTTCAGTGGGGCAAGAGGGCTCACTGCCAGGTGGAGATTGTGATCAATTTTACATAATTCCTTGCTGAAAATAATAATGAAAAATGGGGGAAAAAAGGAAAATTCTGATAACAAATATAGCCCATTTAAATATGCAAGTATTACTTGGTGACATGCGATTATTTCCGTTCTCTCATTATAACTCAACCAAATAGAAAAAAAAATCTACTGATGGGATCATGTATATCAAAATCAGTCCTAAAACCATGATTTTTTAAAATAAAGTTTAATCAATAAAAGCACTGGGCCAGACTAAGTGCTCCAATGACCTGTTTTTAGGACACTAAAATCAGGTTATTTATTTGAAATTTTAGTTTCTACTTTCATTGAGATAACTTCCAGTTGTGTATTGATTAAAAGAAAAGGCTTTTCTTTATTCATTGACCATCCTAATGGATACTGTGTAAACTCCAATATGTTAATAGATCACTTTCATTGCACCTTATTTCCATATATACACACTCTTGCAGTGTGGCTAGACAGAAAAGTAAAACAAAGGCCATGCAGTCCTTCATGGACATTTGCCTGCTGCATACAAGTTTTGACTTGAAAAGAACTAAAGTAATAGGTTTAATTTTCTCTTTCTACTTGGTACCATTTGTACTTTAAATTACATATTGAACTAATTGAGGAGTGTTGTGTGTTGTCCTGATGCTGTTCATATTCTGATGTTAATTCTGTTTTCACAAGAGGGGTTGCCTCCAAGGATCAGTCCATCATGTACTCAGGTGACTTCATGTGAACCTTCTCCCTGTATTAACTGGTCAAGAAAAGATAGAGCCTGTGCTTTGGCAGTAGAGAGGAAAGATGGGATGGGAGGTCTTTGAGATTCGGGGTAGGTAGAAAGAGCAGAAAGAGAAGCGAAGGGAGGGAACCGAAGAAGAGGAGGAGGAAGCAATGATGGAGCAGAACCATGTGGCCAGAAGAAACTGCAAGTAGTAAAGGGTCTCATAGCTGGGGAATAAGTTAGTACAGTACTAGATCTGCACAATCTAGGCATATAGCTTATAAGCATAATAACTAGACTGTGTGTGTGTGTGTGTGCTTTAGAAGGGCTTATTGGGAAAGTCCAGCAACAGGCGAGTAAACACAGCACAATATAATTCATAACATCTGCCTGATATTGACATTTCATTACCCTTACTCATTTCTTCAATACAGCAGGGTAAGTATATGATACTTGGTATTATTTCAATTAGGTATGATAAATATATCCCTGTAATGGACCTCAAAAGCTGTCATCTTAGAAAACCAAATGCATACTAGAGTCAAAGTTTTTACTAAAATTGATTGCTAATTTTTATCCTTGAGATTCAGGAAAATAGTATGAGTTATTAGGAGGCAAATCTGTTTAAGAGCCTATGTCTCTTCCTTCAAGCTTACTTTTCTGATTATGATTAAACTGCCTCCCTGAGAGGCAAGAGCAGCAGAAATCAGAATCTCCACGGTTACATCTGTTGGCTTTGTTCTACCAGTTCAAAAATCAAGGCCCCCAGTTCTGGGTGGTATAAGTGAAGAATATCTATCCCTCAGGCTACAATGAATGGCTTACAGTATCTTTCTAAATAGTGACAGTCTTAAACAGTATCATTTAAAATGTAACATTATCACTTACTTTCTCATAGGTGAGTCCATCTAAAAGTCTCAAAAATCTCCAAAAAGAGATGTCATAACGTTCATTAGAAATGGAAAATGTTCATTTGAAGTTTTGGGATATTTGATTAGAGATAAAATAAATAATAAAGACCGTTCAATAAAATGAAGCAAATTTATGAATCAGTTTTTAAAAAGCAACTCTGTGTTTTACAGTTTAACCATACACATGTTTAAATTATAACTTTCAAACCCATAATTTTAGTTCTTATTATATTTGTGGAAGGCTTCATTGGTGTGGTGGAGGAAGTAGATCACATGCCACCACAGCTGGAATTCTGACCTCATCTGGGGCTATAGTTTTGAAGAGGCATAAAATGAATTCATGATATTTTTTTTAAAAAAGCAATAACAGGAATATGGAAAGATTTGGAGAGTAAAAGGAAAGTATAAAATGATGTAATTATATTATAGTCTTAAAATGAAAAAATTAAAAATAGAGGTATATCTATATTCAGAATATCACATCAGGATTTCTCTGTTTATCTACTGAAATCAGAGTTGAGCAGCATGCAGTGCCTGTTTGGTGGCAAATAATAGCTAGACAAATCTTAAGAAAATATTTTGACAACTCTGATTTCATGCACAATTCTGATTAGTCCCTCTGGAAGCAGCATGTGCTTAGGTTCATAACACAAGGGTAGACTGGGCATTCAAAACTTTTCCCACTGTGCAATCTCTGAGATCTCAGGTATTATTTGATATTTTTAGGTAGAGTTGAGAATAATTATGAATCATATCTGTATAAAGTTATTGTCATGATTTAATACATTATTATTAAAAGGTCATACAAAGACATTTCCCCATTTATAATGCTCATGTTTGTCCAGATGACAATATAACCTATGCTGGACCCATACGTCCTTTCCATTCTGGAGAAAACATAAATTAAAAAAAAGATAGATGACTCTGAACTGAACTGCTTTTGGTGGATTATGTATACTTTCAATAGGGAATGAACTAAGCAATCTGACCTTGATTGGTTTGTAGCCTTTGAGTGTGTAGAACTGTTTTTTTCTATCTGTTGCATGGCTTTCCAGTTAGTCATATAAGAGCATCAGAACATCACCATTACTCAAATTGAAGTGGCATTACATGACACAAAAGTGCAGCTGATGATTTATGGATCACATGCTAGCAACGTAGTCATTTCATACATCAATATTGATATTAAAGAGAAATCTTGTAAACCATGTTCAAATAAATACTATATGGTAGGTTCTGCAATAAACCAAAATCTGAGTTTAAAGGAAGGAAACAGTTGATAGAAATGGTGTGGTGAACAACATGGAAATCAGATAGACATCCTTCCAATTATTTAAAGAATTACTCATATAAAAGCAACACAATGAGAGTTCATCAACTTAAAAGAAGGTCAAAGACAGACTTGAGTAGGCTCATAGACCAAGACATAAAATTAATAAGGTTGTCAACATCTTTGAATTGAGACCCAGTGAAGGTAGATAAGAAGAAAGGAGTGAATGCAGAAATAACAGACTTGCCTTTAGCAAAGAGAAGAATATGAAAAGGATCAGATTTACACAGTTTAAGAAGTTAACTTTCATGTGGTTTTGAACATTAGGATATTTACCTTACACCTAACTGCATTCTTTAACAGTATGTACTAAGACCTAATTCTAAGATGGTTATAGAGATGGTACCTAAAGGCTCATGGTATGGTGATATTGAAAATTGACTTTTTTTTTTTTTTGTCAGATTAGCCCATTTTCAATTCGTAAGTGTTGTCTGGAAAAAGTCGTCCTCACTTATTACACTTTAGAACTGTACTAAAGGGCCATGAACATCTTGAGCCCCTAGTGAAATAACCGATTAGATTATAAACTTGAGTGTGGGTGACAGTCAGTAGGAAAGAACATTTACTTCTCCTGAAGATGTCTGGGACACGGTAGCTCACAAGACTCTAAGCCAGTTTCAGGGAATCTGTAGTCTTCTTCTGCCCTGGCAGAAACAACTGGGGCACAGACATACGTACACGCAAAGTACCCATACATAAAATAAATAAAATGAAATGAAAATGACAAACTAGGTGTATGTTTTGCATAACTTAAGCAATACTAATCCGTGAATCCATGTATTATGGAAAACTAAGCAATTGTGAAATTTCTGATGACTCAGGAATATTCAAATCCTTATTTCATCATTTCATCTTTGCATTTATTTTCCTTAATAAAAATCATGTTGATGAAACTTGGAGTCTAGCCAAGTGGTACTTAATCCCTGCTGTGAGTGCTTAACTTCAAATACCCCTTAGTCAGCCTTAGACCTTAGGGGACCAGCTGTATAAGAAATGAAGCATTAGCATCTTAGGGAATGCCAGGAGTGCAAGGAGAGCACTTAGAACTGTTGTTTGTGGCAAAGTAGCTACTGGGGTATGCCATTTAGATCTTGCTCACTGGGTTTTAGAAATTATACTTTACGTGGGTGGATTAAATATAGTTCTTCAGAAATCATACCCACTTATTTAAAACAGTACATAGCCCTTTTAAAATGTGTTTTCCAAACAATATGTATGAAATCAATATAATTTGAAAACACAGAAAATAAACCAAATATAAGCTTTAGAGAACCATAATTAAATGCCAAGTATCCCCAAAACATGATAATTACAACTTTGTTTTCACAATCAAAAATTACAAATATATTAAACAGTAGTTCCATTAGAGGTATTTTACTTGAACCTTGAGAAAGTCAAAATGAAATATATCATTCTCATCTAGATATCATAAAATATTTTGTATAGTCATGAAACAATAACTCAAAAGCAACAAACATGTGCTAAATATGGGCAACAAAGCAAAACAAACAAACAAACAAACAAAAAACTGAAAAAGCACCCTGAGAACAAGTGAACTAAGGACTCAGTTGCCAGAAGTCAAGGAAGTCCAGCAGAGGTTCTGTGGGAATGTTTTTGTACTATGAGTCATGGATTTTAATTCAACTAACAAGGAAGAAAAGAACTATTTTCCTCACTTCTAACATTGACTATATTAACTGTCATCATGGGTTAAGTTTCTTAACACGTCTTTCTATCTCTGTTCTGTGAATGGGGTTGGGTCTTTTTCTTAAGTGGATGTTTGAAGGCCTAGGGGAAAGAACAATGAGAGTAAGTTTAATTGTTCAATCAGTTCAGAAATGTGATAAGGCTAACTTTTGCTTTCTTAAGATAGCAAAATTGTATTAATGTCTAGAAATTTTAGGAATTGAATATCCTTCCATTCATCCTTTAGTTGATAATATTGTTTCTGTTATCTCCCTATAAACTATTTCCAAATTCCTCATATAAAGTAATGACAAGTCTAGATAGATAACAAGATCACAGACAGCTCCATCACAGATCCATGGGATCAACATCTTTAAATGAATTTTTTATTGAAAGTATATTTATATAGTATTTTATGATTATGGTTTCATCTACCCCACTCTTCCAAGAAACTTCATTGGAAAACAAAGGCATCTAACAAGAAAGAAAGAGAAGAAAAAAAGGAAGGAAAAAAAATACACCCAAGTAGGATAAAACAAAAAAAAAATGAACAAGTAAAAAAGAGAAAGCAAACAAAAAGCAAAAGAAACACATTTAAATAAAAGACACACATTTTGCACACAGATTTCAAATTGAAAATAATGACTCAAAATTAGAAACCATAATATATAGGCATAAAGCTGTAATGTGAAATTAAGTAATTAATTATCAATTACTATCACTGTCCAAGTCTTATGAGGCAAATAAGTAAATAAAAATAATCCTCCATAACTACCGTTGACTTCATTTAGTGTTGGCCATCTACTGTTGGGTATGGGGCCTGCACTTAAGTGTGGATTGGATACCAAATGAGACTCTATTGGAGATAATGAATTTTTTTTTTTTTTTTTTTGTGAACAGTTACCAAGTGGAGATATATGCATTGTTTGAAAAATCCATTTGTTTTCTCTAAAGAAATCTATGTTCTTTCTTAAGTATTTCTTTTCATCATACTCTCCAACTAATAGAGAGGGTACATCACTCACTTTTTTTTATCAGATATTTTCTTTATGTACATTTCAAAGATTATACCTTTTCCTAGTTTCCCTTCCTCCCGGAAACACCCTATCACATCCCCCCTCCTCCTGCTTCTATGAGGGTGTTCAAACACCCACCCACCTTCTCTCACCTCCCCATCCTCGGTTCTCCTACATTGGGACATCTATTGAGCCTTCATAGGACCAAAGACCTCTCCTTCCATTGGTGTACGACAAGGCACTTTTTGTTTGGTTGTATTTGTTGTAGGCATGAGGTCTCCTTATATAACTAGCTAGACTTAAATTCACATTCTGTGTGCTGGGATTATGGATATCTATTATCAAAACCCTGTTTACTTTCTGACATTATAGTCATGCAGATGGAGGACCGTACACTGTAACTTTAAGACAGTTTTCTCTAAGCAGCCAGATCTCACAATCTAAAGAAATCTGGCCCATGGCCCTCTCCAATACTCTCTCTCTCTCTCTCTCTCTCTCTCTCTCTCTCTCTCTCTCTCTCACACACACACACACACACACACACACACACACACACACACACACCCTCTCTCCCACCCTCCCTCTTTCTTTCTCTCCCTTTCTGTCTTTCTCTCCAACTCTCAGCAACGGAGGGAACAAAGAGTTAAGAAGCTATCTTAGTGTGAATTTATAATACCTAATTATGATCATATCCATCACCTGGCTTCTATAATACTTGTCTTATGTAGATTAGGAGGAACCTCCCATCATCTCATCGGAGGATATAAAAGTCAGAGGGTATTCTCTGAAGGATCCACATCAGGCTATCCATGAGAGCCACTCTCTTGTTTTAAACTATCCCATTAATAAAATTCCTTTTATATTTAAAGAAGAGTCTCCTTAGGTTTAAGTCCTCACCACGTTTTCTCTAATATAATAACTTTTCCATTTTACTGATTTATTTAGATTTATTTATCCAGTTTTATGTGTATGAATATGTATGTGTAGTACATGGATGTTCAGTGCCTTTGGAGGTCAGTAGAGGGTGTCAGATTTCATGAGACTTGAGTTAAGGGTGATTGTAGGCCATTGTGAAGACACTTAGTTTCTCTATAAGAGAAACAAGTGTTCTTACCTGCTGAGCATCTTGATTGCCCAGTAGTTTCTTTTTTTTAATGCTGTCGCACCTCAAAGCTCCATCATGGCTCCTGTGATCCTGAGGATCTTTTCTCCTAATAAAGGGAAGTTTGAATGACTCCTTTCCTTGAACCATCCAACCTTTCCATAACTCTTCTTTCTCCAACAGCACTAGGCCAGCTTCTTTTGCTTTGTGACTGTTAGCTCCTTTGTAAGGATACATCTTCTTTTGCTAATGTATTGTCTGTCAGCTGAGCTTACTGAATATAGGCACAGAAACTAAGACAATAAAAGATCACTTTACCCTGACACTAAGAACAAAGGCACCATGAGAGCATTTCTGTATCATCTATAAAAATTAACTTAAACAATTTTAGAGATTTTGTATTTTGCAATATTCTTTTAGCAAGATGATTCAAATAACCAAGAGAAGAAAGCATGCCTTCCAATTTACATAAAATAACTTTAAAATCTTTAAAAATGAAAAAGCTAGTGTCTGCAATAATCCTGCATCAGCTAGGAACATTTATTTAAGATTTACTTTTTATATAATCAAATATCATCAAGATGGCAAGCAATGTAACAATATTCTCATGTCTTTTTAAAATAATGAATTGAATTTGATCCATTTCAATTCAAAATAGCAAAATTTTGACTTGTCCAACTTCTGTCATAGCAACCTTATAATTCTAATAGGTTTAATTATTCTATTATATTTTCATAAAATTGGACAATTATACTCTAGGATGTGAATATAAGTTCATTTACTTTTTGTCAGGCATATTTGTAGACACACAATCTTAGTATGGTCTCTATCACTGCCAAAGGCAAAATTCTTTTTTTGAGTAGAACATTATACTAAGTCACATGACATACCTTATTATTTTAATATCTTAATACCTATAATTTCACGGCAAACACAGCATGACAACTCTTGCTGAAGGGAAAGGATGTGACTTGCTAAAATAAATAGTGTCCTTTAATTTCATGTTCCAAGAATCAAATTACTTAAGAACTGATGGAGCAGGAAGACTGGTTTAAAAAAAGATGCTTTTCACAGACAACATTTCCATCTCTAGAAAATACATGCCTGAGGTAGATGAGCAGGAATGGCTGAGTGACAGCTTGCCTTAAGTTACTTGGAAAAGAAAACCAAGAAAATCCCTAAAGAGTCTTGGTATTTCAGCTCTGTTAAGGAAGTATAAAGTGGTTCTAATCTTACACTGGTCCTCTTTCCCAGGGTTTGGATTATGTTCAGGATTTCATTCTAACTCAAAGGCACAGAGAAGAAACAGACATGTCTGTTCTGTGCCTTTTATTTGCTGCAAGAACAAAAGAAAGGAAATAGGAAGTATAAGGCAAGACACTTAAGGTATTGGGGAGGAAAAAATGAAAGCTAAAAAAGAGGATAGCTTCTTTGGGATACATGGACAATAAACTTACAGCAGAACAAAGATGAGCCAATACGATAGGCAAGAGCAGAAGGGGACATCACAAGCTAAGTGACGCACAGGTCATATAATTAGCTATTCATCTGAGAAATACAAGTGAATTCATCAAAGGGTTAGATAAGTTAGACTAACATATGCTATATTTCTTAAGAGAAAAATCTAGATCCTTACACTTTTGATTTTAACGGAAATATTTCACAACTTCAGTATCACAAACATTAGTGAAAATGGTATTAAAATAATAAATGCTTTTACTTTAATTAATATATAAGTTTATTCTAAACAAAGTACATGTAAAAATAAGTTTACAATGTCATATAGAATGACTTTGTCAATGATTTTTACTAACATTTTTCTTGAACTAGCAGTGTTAATCAATCTAAACTAGATACATGGAATAATTAAGGTTAAGAATAGCCAGGCAGTGGTAGTGCATGCCTTTAATCCCATTTCTCTGGAAGCAAAGGCAAGTGAATTTGAGGCCAGTCTTATCAACAGAGTAAGTTCCACGTCAGCCAGAGCTACACAGAAAAAAAACCCTATCTTGAAAAAGAAACAAAAAATACCTTTTTTTTTTTTTTTTAACTTTCTGAGGCGTTTTTCTCTGTTGATTTGTTTTATAGTACTATTGCTAGGAAAATTTTTTGAAACTTCACATGTATTGTAGAAGGATCTTTTATATACTACATTTCTTTTCATGACTAATGATGGAATAATAATGATTTTCATTGCCCTAATATGCTTCTAGCAAACTGTTATAACTGCAGGATGAACCAAGATAACATTATGATGCTGAGGGAAAACTCGATGTTGAAGTTATTTCTTAAATTTACAAAGTACTACATCATTTTACAGATTTTAAAGCTCTCACAGTATCAACTAATTGAAAGACAAAAATAAAGTTTCAAAATATACTATACAAAGGGACCTGATTTTTTTTTTAATTTTATAAAGATAGTTCTTACTTTGAATTAAATGATGCATGAGGAGGAGAGAGAAGATTTAAAAAAAATGGGGAAAGCAAGCGGAGGGAAGAAATACTAGAAACAATGACTAGCGTGGTAAGATATCCCGAATGCTGTAACAGTGGTACTCACAGACTGGTAGTAACTAGCAGCTCTCCTATTGGGTTTAAGGCCCAATTATCAGAAGAAAAATCATGCCTTGTAATAGGAATTTATCCAACTTCTGATAGTAAGTTAGTAGATTTTGGAGGACGACTTACCGTTGGCTCTATACTAAACCAGAATAATTCCTAACTACACTTTAAATTTACATACAGATAAGTGTAGCTCTCATCAGTTTGTCAACAACAGATTCCCTCTGCAGTAGATGACAAAAAGTCATAACTGGATCAAACTGCGGAGAACTGATCTTAGGACGCCCAGCTCCAATTGTTACATCTATAACACGACTCCACACCTAAGTCTTGGGGAATATTGAGCAAGAGGGAGGAGAAAGATTGTAACAGCCAAAAGGTGGCTGTCAAATTGTTTCCTAAAACTGGAAGGGAAGTTATATTCATGAAACCTTGACAGTATGGAAATAGGAATGGGTTAGGACTTATCTGAGGGGAATGCTGAAATGACTCTGTTATAATAAATCCTTATCTTGTAAGACATTTATTTGGTTGAAGATCAGAATGAACAATTTGATTTCATTTCTTCCAAGGATTAAATTATTTTCTGACTCAATGCTCTTTTATCAATTCATTATCTGTAAATCTAGGCAGGGTTTCCTTAGTCATAGCTAAATGGAGCCGAAGGGGTACAGGCATTTCATTAGTGTCCCGTAAAATGACTTTTAAGCATCCCCCAAAACTCACTATAAGTGATCTATTATTCAACTGGATATAACAATCATCTCCTTCCGTGGGCCTCAGCTGGCAGGCTGCCATGGATGTTTCTTCTAGCACTGGTCAGAAGATGCCTTTACCTAAAGCCATTTCAGGACCTTGTCCCACCTGAAGCCTTAGCACTGCTTTCTGCGTTGTGTGAAAAGTCCTAAGAGAGCCGTGTTTGACACACATTTTTCTTCTGCCAAGGATTCTATTAATAATAACAAAATTAATATCATTGACATCACACAAAGATAAAATACTGACTCCATGAAACGCATAGCCATGAACATTGTTGTTGTAAAGGCCACTTGTCTTGGGATTTCTAATTCATTCTCAATGTGTACATGTCTGTTGTGCTACTGAATATGTCTATGCAAAATGAGTAAAAATGTGATAATTTCTTCTAGCTTGAAGAGTTCTAGAATATTTCAAAAATAATATGAAGTTATCATTAAAGGAGATAGGGATAAGAGGAAATCAAAACTCTTGAGAAAATGGAGGAAACACACTTTACCTGACCTAGAGATTCACTGATCACTACAACTGTGCTTTCAGATTTAGTCATAAGTATATATTAATGACTGTAAAAACTGAGGAGTAATTGATTTACACAATTTTTATATTAAATTTAATTTATGGAGAATAATATGCTTTGAATTCTCAACAGCAGAAAATAATTACAGTAGAGTTTTAACAAAGAGAAAATTGATATTCAAATTAACACTTAAAATATAGAATCATAATAAATTCTATAGGCCTAAGTGCTTTGAAGATATTACATCACTTACAAATGTGTCCACTTAAGCACTTTATTTCCTGGAGATTTAATTTAATATATAGAGAAATGTGCATATCTTAATGTAGAGAAATGGATGTCTGACCTGCCTATTAAACCACCTCACACAAATTTAATTTCTTCCAATCCCAAATCCCTACCTTTAAAAGGAAGTTGATTATATTCAATTCATGAATGCACTCTTAAAAATGCCCATAGTATACTCAGACTGTGCTGCATACAGAAAGCAAGAGGGGTCTGCTAATGATTAAGAGGAGGCTGAATGGCTATTAGACTAGGAAAGCCCAAGTGTCCAATTTATAGTCTCACCCAAATGCATTTTTAGGGCTGTAAATTAGATAATATTGGGAAAAGAGCTTCAGCAGAATGTGTAACATAAGCTAGCAAATACATCTATTAGAGAAGTGACTGATAGGTCTCAAAGGAAAAAGAAAGGAAGAGAGAGAGAGAGAGAATTTGATGACTTGTCTTAATATATTTAAAGATACAAGCATACAAATAGACCCCACTGTTATTTATCATATCCAAATTTGGAAAACAGCTTTGGTAATATTATATGTATAAAAATAGTGGAAAAATCACTTTGAATGGCGTTCCCAATGGACTAAGGGTTTGAACTCAGGTTTTCACAGTTAATTAACATCTGTAGTGACTAGTCAAAGACAGTGCTTCAACATTATAAGCAGGTAGAATTTGGCACAAGCAATTGCTCATCATTATTTCAACAGAATGTCAAGTACAGGGTAGGATTTAGAGTCGATGTCTGTCACAGACTAAATAATTATAGCCAGGAATCTAATTGCCGATCTTTCAGACAATAGGTTTTTCACTGTTCTGAGCATAGATTTTTAATATTATTTCCTGGCATCAGAAAGAAATATGTGAATCCCTGCAAATTGGGTGAAGGTTAATTTAGACACTGAGCGGTGTTTGCCTTCTCAGTGCTGTTCTCTGTTAGCCCAGGAAGGAATCATAAATCAGATGAGTTAGGAATTAGATGTAATTAGCTTGGGTGAATCGTTTGCTCACTTTTCCTCAAATTTTTTTCATTCTCTCAGGACTGGATCCTAATACAAGGTTTTAAGCTATGACATTCAGACAGGATATTGGCTATGTGACACCTTTCACCATCTAAAGCTAATTTTTCCCCAAGTGTTTTTGAGTTCTTGATCACACAATATGAGCTCCTCGTTTAATATCAGTCAATGACTGGAGACAGTCATGCTTTATTGATGTATTATTCCCTTGAAAATGTTGTAAATTCCCCGGCATATTATGATTTTTCAGTAAACTCTGGTACACCTGCTTATCTCAATTTCATGTTTGAACAATACATAAGTGTCATTAAACAGCATCTCAGAATGAGATTGATCTTGCCATCCTAGTAAAGCATCTGCACATTATTTTAGATCCCTTATTAATATAAATGGTTAATTCATGAGCCACAATCAAGTGGTGTGCAGCAAGAGCCAAGCCTTCTGACAATCTGATGTTTGTTCATGAGAAATCTGAGTAGGAGTGAATGTTTCAGTGTGAGCCATTATCATTTTCAAATATTCTATGTGAGTAATAAATAAATTTACGTGACATCAGAAGATGAATGTTTAGAAATATAAGGTTATATAATATTTGGCAGTTTTACTTTTTACACTGAGGCAGTCTTAGAAGTCATTAAAAACAGCTTTGCTCATAATATGAATTTTTTTAAAATTCTTTAATATCTCACTCCCAAAATATCATATTGACTTCTCTAAATAAACTGGAGAGTTTGCCTTTTTTATCTACACTTTTTAAACCTTGAAGTAACTGACATTCAATCCAAAAAAATTTGTGAAAAACATCACTAAAACAGTTTGTATTATATATTTTTATGGAGAGGTCTATTTTGTACGATTGACAGAAAAGTAGGAAATATGTTAATTTTATGCTAATATTAAAAAATATTTATCAATAAAATTAAATTATCATTTTTTTACCAGAGTGCTATAATTTGAATCTGGCTTCAATGCATCACACTTGTAGAAATGCTAGGGCTCTGAGGCAGAAGTGGGTGGGCAAGTAGGGGAGCAACCTAACAGAGGCAGGAGAAGGGGAAACTGGGAAAGGGGATGACATTTGAAATGTAAATAAATAAAATAACCAATAAAAATGAAAAAAAAAGAACTAAATGAAAATAAACACTCTAGAGAAAGTGGAAAAGAATTTTATTACTATTGAGAAAGAAAATAATATAGAATATTTACTTAGTGATACATGAAATTATGCTTGCCTCAATAAAATTATGCTTAGGATAATAGAGTGTAAAACTTAAAGTGGTTAGAGTTTATAAGATTAAAAGAAAATCCTTAAAAACAGTAGTTACAAAAATTCCAATTTACCAGTAATGTCCTTTATTTATATAAAAGGATGAAGATTGTTTATCTCCTAATATAGCTGAATTAATAGCAAAAGGTCTCTGGAATCAAGTTTCAAGGATCTCAATAAAACTGACTCTTACTTCATGCATTACAAAGTCAGATTAGTCCATTCATTCTGCTTAAAGAACTTGGCATTCTAAAATTTCAGTTACTTATTTGTAAGAAGTGGAAGGCATTGTAGAACCAGTGTTTCATGTTAGCAACTGAAAGAGTGTGGGACTGTGCAAGGTGGTTATGTGAGGTCAGTTGGTAGGATAGAAGGAAGGAGGGAGGAGGTTTACATGGAACCTGTTCTGAGACAGATAGAGGACACAGCTTTCTCAACCCTACAATCACCAGAAGAGGGAGAAGAGCCATCCAGGATTACAGACCACAGAAGCTCAAAGTCAGGTAGTCCTAACTGTATTTCAACCGTTCTCATCAAGGATGAAGATGTTCTTATTACATTTTGCAAACTGACAATGACTTAACTTCCAAAGGCTGTGTCTATCACTTCATACATATGATCTTCCCATGCCTCTCTTTTACACTGGGACATTGCTGACTTTACCTTGGATGGGCTTTGGGCATGGAGATACGTGTTACCTGATGCTGTCAGAATTGTTTGTTTTAGTGTAATAACTATTTTAAAATAAAGTATACATAAAATTATTTATTTTTAAATGAATATATGCCATTATTTGACAATTAATATTTCATAACCTTTATATACATGTTGATAAACTGTATATCCTAATAAAACACAAAAATACTTTCATTTTTTCCTAATTTTCTAGTTTTTCTTTTATTGATAATAGATTGTTTTCTTAACAATATGTCTTGATTATGGCTTTTCTTCCCTTTATTGTTCTAAGTACCTCCCTACTTTCATTTCAACCCAGCATCACTCCCTTTTTTATCTCTCATTAAAAAATATGTAAGCTTTTAAGGGATAATAATAAAATAAAATAAAGTATAATAAAATAAAACAAATCTAACACATTAGAGTTGAACAAAAGGAAGGGCAAGAGAAGGCACAAGAATCAGAGATCCACTAACTCAGTTGCCAACCATGAACCATAAAACACCCCTAAAAACACTAAAGTGGAAGCCATAACACATGCAAAGAACCTGGTTTTGACCTGTGCAGGCCCTGTGCATGCTGCCTCAGTCTCTTTGAGTTCATATGAACTTTGATAATCTTGGTGTAGGGGACCCTTCTTTTTCTGGGTGTCCTCCATTCTCTCTGGCTCTTAAACTTTTTGCTCTTCCTTCTCCATGGATTTCTCTGAGCACTAAGGGGAAGGATTTGATAGAGACATTCCACATAGGGCTGAGTGTTCTAAGATCTGTCATCACTGCATAATGTTTAGCAGTGGGACCTTAATGATTATGTTACCACTAAATATGACAACTTAAAAACTTAAACTACAGAGAAATATTGAGTTATGAAGGGTCAGGCAACTTTATAGAGAGTTGTGTGTGTATGTCTCATGGACATGACCGTTGCTGAGACTTCATTTAAATATATTCTCACCAAGAAAAACATAGGTCCAGATGGTTTTTCAGGTCAGCTCAGTTCTAGCAAACATTCAAGACACAAATAATTCCAACCTTGCACCAATTCATCCATAAGAAACATATTTTGAATCTAAAAATGTTGCAACTTTTTAAATTCACTTTGTTATATAAGGCAAAGAAAATCTGGGAGAAAAGAATGACAACACCAATCTATGAATATATATATATATATATATATATATATATATATATATATACACACACACACATGTGTGTGTGTGTGTGTGTGTGTGTATGCATGTAAACACACACAAACACACACTTTCTATGAGGGGAATTTTGTCAAGTGACTATTTTGTTGATTTTATTTTTAAAGGTTATGTAATAGATCAACAAATAAATGCAGATTTTTTGTTAAAAGATTTAATTATTTATTATATGTAAGTACACTGTAGCTGTGTTCAGACACTGTCAGATCTCATTACAGATGGTTGTGAGCCACCATGTGGTTGCTGGGATTTGAACTCATGACCTTTGGAAGAGCAGTCAGAGCTCTTAACTGCTAAGCCATCTCTCGATCCCTAAATGCAGATTAGGAGATTAAAAAAATGTCTATACTGAATAATTACACAAGTATTAAATGCAGAGAATCAGAAAAAGAACCTGAGTATGTCGTCAAGAATTTCAAATATGTAACAAACTAAATTTCTAAAAACAAATATACTTTACCATTAATCCTGAAATTTAAGTAGTTTCTGAACGTTTTGTCAGGAAAAAGGAGGTCTAAATTGGAGGTCTCCATTGGGTCATAACTATCAGAGACTGGGGAACCACACAAAAGCGATGAAGAAAAGATTGTAGGAGTCAGAGGAGATGGAGAACACCATGAGAAGATGGTCCACCTTATTAAGTAAGGAGCACTCACATAGGCTCACAGGCATGGAAATGGCAAGCATGGGGCTTTCATGAGTTCTCATGAGGCTCTCTGCATACATATTATGGCTGTTAGCTCGAGGTTTTTTGGTTGTTGTTTATTTGTTTTTTTTGTTGTTGTTGTTGTTTTTTTTTTTTTTTTTTTTTTTTTTTTTTTTTTTTTTTTTTTTTTTGTGGGACTCCTAATAGAAGGAAGCTCTCTCAGACTCTTCTACCTGATCTTAGGATTCTTATTTGTTTGCCTCGTACAGCCTCAATATAGAGGGCCTTTGCCTTGTCATATTGAATCTTGCATTTATCTAATTTGCTATACTCATTTGGTGGTCTATTCTTTCCTGGAAAGGAAATGGAGCAGGTTGGATTTTCAGAGAGGGCATGTGGGAGAATCTAGAAAGAGTGGAGAGAGAGGAAACTCTGGTTGAAATGTATTGTATGAAAGAATAAACTATTTCAATAAATAAAAGAGAAATCCCTACATTAAAAAACAAAATTGATTTCAAATAATTTAAAATTGTGAATTGACTCTTGAAAAATTTGTATTAAACATAATATTAAAACTCTGAAACAGATTGCAACTTTGAACCAATTTCTAATAACTAATTTTAAAACTATTTTGTTTCCTTCAATTTACTATAAATAATTACTACCTATCAGTTCTAAATGTTAAATTTAATCTCATGTTTACCATGTATCAACACAATTACTTTTCTTACACTACCTTTTTAAGAAAAAGTATCTGTCATAGGAATGACAAACATGTACTTACTTCACTATGTCTCCATCCAGCTGTGCTCAGAACAGACATTACTAATAGAGTATTATTTTCTCCCCCATGGAGCCTATACTGCTGTACTGACCCCCAGTAGGTTCTTCAACTCTAGCAAAATGAGACCAAATCAAACAGTAGCTACTCTAGCAAGGCAATCAGTGCTAGCCAGCACCCCACATGGACTTCACATTAAAGAGCACTGAGGTCCCACCAGGTTCTGCAATCCTTTCCAGAATATCTAATGATTTATCTTTACATCAGCCTTTGCTGTTCTCTGCCAAGTTAGATGAGATTGCAGCAAACACTGTGGAATAGAGGATGTATTTGAGTTTAACTCAAGCCAAGCTTCATCAAAATTTCCCTACTAAAGTGGCTTGGATAACAATTTATCATGAGATGTTATCTAAGCCTGCACTGAAATGAAGAAAGTAAAATTTAAAATCTAGCTAGAATCTGTAAGAATCTGCAACCGTAGTCTCAGCACACTTTTCAAAGTATGGACAAGGTTCACATATATTAAAATAAAATGCTTTAAGAATCAATGATTCCTAAATTTTGTATGTCATGTAATAACACACACACACAAACACGTACACACACACACACAGAGCATAAAATGAATTTAATGGAAAAATAAGGTAATCAAGTTATTTACAGATAAAGATAAACAAAGTAAAATGGAAATAACCAATTAAACAATTATCACTGAGTTAATCAAATGAAATTTTACAATGAAAATCATTATCATCTTTGAAAACTGGTTAACTGACAAATTCATATCATATTTATCTTATAGACATTCATTTTTGATAAAATCTAGCAAAATGTCGCTAATCCACAGAAATATTTCATAGGAACACAAAAATTTCCATGTTTTGTGAAAGGGAAGGCTAATGCGAATCATCATCACTGAAGTGATCTTCCTTATAATATCCATTATGCTTGTTATTTGAATACAGCTATTTCTTAAATTGTCATTTCTAAGACTTAAGGCCATATTGACATCGGTTTAAATAGTCAGCAAAGTATCTCTTTGGAGTTTTATGGGATAGGTTATAAAAGAGGGTGGTCCTTAAGTTGAAAAAAAAAAACAGTAGTGAATAGGCACCTGCACAGTAGATAATTAATAAAACTGGTTCAACTAGGAAACTGTTAATGAGTTGTTGTGGTGTGAATGTGCAGTGCTTGCCATAAGCTCGTGGGTTTCAGCTTCTGGTGTTATTTGGAAAAGGTGTGGAACTTTGGGGAGAGTAACTTCACTAAAGGTGATGAATCAGTGGAGTTGGCCCTCATATTTATAGACATATTTCAATTCTTTGTTTGTTTGTTTGTTTTTTCGAGACAGGGTTTCTCTGTGTAGCCCTGGCTGTCCTGGAACTCACTCTGTAGACCAGGCTGGCCTCGAACTCAGAAATCCACCTGCCTCTGCCTTCCAAGTGTTGGGATTAAAGATGTGTGCCATCACTGCCAGCTTGACATATTTCAATTTGTAAGAGCCTTGTTCCAGACTTTTCCAATGTGAACAACGAGCAATATGCTGCTGCTGTCAACTCCTCATCTAAGAGCTGACTATGCTATGATGCGTTCATCTTGATGGATTATGAAACTGTGAGCCTTGATACACTGTGACTTCTGTAACACAGCAATAGGCCAACTGATATAGTATGTTGATGTTCAAATAGCTTGTAATTAAGATCATCCAGAAATTTTACCAGAGAGTGACAACATTCACTCACACTGCTATGGGGAAGATATACAGCACTCCAAACACAGTTTCTCATCTAATAAACATTGCACCTTCTATAAATAAACACCAAAATGTGTCAAAATTGAGAGCCATTAACTTAAACATATTTAATTATAAAATAAGGATGATTTTTGATTCTATGTTAAGGTTATGTTACAAATAAAAGACCATCATGAAGCAAAAGAATGCTTCTCTTCGTATGATCGGCAAAGGAAATTCATTTCCCTAAGTAATAAATGTTAGCGTTCTGTATAAACTCCATCCCCACAGATACCTGGCAGCAGCCAGGTATGCTCCGCCCCATGGTTACTTGGCAACAGCCAGGTAGGCCTGGCCCTATAAAAGAGGCTGCTTGCCCCCTCCTCTCTCTCTTACTCCTGCTTCTCCACCTAACCTCTTACCCCTTACTCCCCCTCTCTCCCTTCCTCCCTCTCTCCACGTGGTCATGGCCGGCCCCTACTTCTCTAATCTCTCCTTCTCTCTGCCTTTCTCTGTCTCTGCTACCCTCTTAACTTCCCTCCCATGCCCTAAATAAACTCTATTCTAGACTATATCTGTGTGTGTCTGGTCCCTCAGGGGGAAGGGATGCCTCCTCATGGGCTCGCCAAGGCACTCCCTTCCCCCACACCTGGCCAGAACATATTCTTACTGTTAGCATCCAAAGGCTGTAGTGACTCTTGGCGGGTCTCAGAGACCTGTTGCCAAGCAACAGCCACCATATTCCCAGAATCCATTGGAATCGCCTCCAACCTTTACCTGACTGTACATGTCAGCAATGATATAAATACGAGGAGCATTCCTTTCTCTCGCTCTCGCTCTCTCTCCCTTCTCTCTCTTTCCTCGCTACTGCCCCCTCTCCTTCTCTTAATTAAACCTCTTACATGGAACTGTTTGGGCCTAGTGTGTGGTGCTTTCTGATGAGGTCGCCGCCGTTCTCATCACTTACAGCTCTTTCTCTTTTTATGATCATAACAACAGGTAAGCATTATATCCAGTAAAGGGCAGGTTACTTTATAAACAACTCTAAAATATGGGAGCCAAAGAGAATTAGATAAGCATACGTTACTACAAACAAAAGGTGTACATATGCCTTACCCCTTTTCTGTTCTAAGACTCCAAGTACTTAAGTAGATCCCTAAATTCACGGGCATAATATACATTATAAATACACAGACAATACATGTCTATATCCACAATCTATACACAATATAGATTATGATTATCAAACACAGCACATACACCTACATCTATAACTACCTATGTCAGTGTTTAGATATTGGACACAATACAACGTTAACAACAAACATAATACTGAAATTTATACTGTAAGAAAAGCTGTGTAACTGCGGTATGCGCCCTTCCCCCATCCTTGAGTAGACTAAACAAACACGTGCTCCGACCCCACCCCCAGTGGTTTTACAACCTGGCTAGAGTCAGTGCCTGGCATTGGCCTTGTTGCTTTTGCAATTCCCTTCAGTAGCTTTGAGGAGTTGACCGCCTGCTGAGCCTGCTTTGCAACTCATTCCAGCTGAAACAAAGGATGGGTCAGTGGATTTTGCCTACAGAAAAGCAGAGCTGAAAATTAGACTTTGAGCCTTAATCAGAAACCTTTGTCTTGGCTTCATCCTTCTCACCCCTGCCTGTCGTCTTTTATTTCCAACCACCCTTTCAAGTATGCTCAGTTCATCCATGGCTGCTGAACAGCTACAGTGGTATCTCTCTTTTTTATACCTCTCTAATCATATCTATCTCCCAATCTATTCCCATCATTTCCATTTCTACCAGACACTATCTCAAAACATTTCAGTAGCTACCTCTGTTTATACGTTGATGGTCAAGGCATCAAGTTGATTCTGTTCCTATAACTCTTATTTTTTTAATAGGAAAAAATTCATGCTTGGTTTGGTGATAGTGGTTTAGAAAAATGACAATAGTAAATTCTCCTCGAGGCTCCATGACTTCACCAGATGTAGTGAACCACTATCATTTGTCCATCTTCATGATAGGCTGTCTCAACCTAGAATTCTATGAATCAAAGAAAGATTTGACAGAATGAGCAGAAATAGGATATGCCTAGCTCTCGAAGGAATAGGGAGAACAGGCTGCTTTAGAATAGGACAGCCAGAGGGAATTGTGTGTGGCAGTTCTAGCAGGACAGGTTTACAAATACAGGGGCAGAGAGAGAGCATGACAGACGCAGGTGAAGGCAGAACGAAGGAGAGAATGAGAAGGACCCAGAAGTTTAAAGCATATTGCCAACGTTTATATAGGACAGGCAGAGTAATTCAGTGAGAAGCAAACAGAAGCTAGATTGATTCAATCTGCTTGTAAAATTAGATCATATAGAGGCTAAAAGCTTCCAGGCCTGGGCCTAGAGATACTTAGAACAAAGAAAGAAATGCTCTGGATTCAGTCCAAGCTTGGGTACAGCTCTCGTCCCATTCCTCCATCTCAGGAAATAAAAGTAAACTTTATAATAGTTAACAATTACTTGTGATTTTATCTAATCACCTGAAATCATAAGGCAACTTAAATGCTTTCTTTTAAAAGCTGTCTTCACCTTCATGTTTTAACCCAGTAACACAAAAGTTACCAAGACACACACAGCTGCACATTACAGAGGTCAGAACTATGAACTATTTCATGTAATTGATCTGATTTCACAACCACACACTGAAGCTGTCTTCCATACCTCATTTAAGATTCTTGGGGCCTCTTACTGTCCTTCTCCAGACACTGACAATAGACTATACTACAACTCTTCAGAGGATATTGTTTAACATATGTACCCATATTTTAAGATTGATTGCTGATTCCGGCCCCTTTTCACAGACATACTCAATTCTTACATCTTTTAACTGAGAAAAATAAACCATTATTCACAATGAATTGTCAGAATGTTGTAATATTTCAGTGATATTCACAAAATACAGCAAAAGTGATTCACAACACTACATTCAAAATACTTGTAGTGTTCCCCTGACTCTCTAAATCTTGACTATGTAAGTGTCAGCAAGGGATTCATTTTCAAAGGCACAAAGCAAAATCTCCGCATAAGGATGGAGACAGTATTCTAAAATGGGGCTATTTACTTGGAATAAAAAAAATGTTAGCTTAGCATTAAACCTATAGTAAGATGCCTAGTAAACCACATCTGTTTCTCCCAGGCTGTTATATAGGCTCAAAATGTTTCCAAGCACTGATCATTCTGAGTACAAATAGTAATATTTAAATGTACAAAATATTTACTCTCTGCAGGTATGTGCATGTACCTGTGGGGCTTCTTGAGCCTCTTCCACAGGTAATCCAAGTGGTGAAATATCCATCTTTCTCTTAACCTCCCTGTACAAAGAGAAAGAAAGGGAAATGCTACTGCATTTGCTCTCTAAATGAGAATTAAAAGAATTTACCCCTCTTCTATCAGCTTCATTTAAATCCTATGAGGCATATAGGCTAAAGCTCATTGGCTCTTCCACCTTTTGGTTATGTTCAGTAGATTATATAGATTACATTAGTTTTTAATCAGTTGCTAATTCAGGATAAGCTATATTTTCATGTAAAATTCTATTTTATTCCAATAATAATTCCTCAGAAAAGTATGTTATTGGACAAAGTAATGATGTCATGGGCCATCATGGGCTATAGCACCGCACACTAAATTATATTTATTACCACATTTTTCACATAGTAGAGTATATTCAAATATACCTTTTTAATTTTATGTCCATAAAAGGCTAATGTGTGTGATATAAAATAAATGAATTTTTAAAAATAAAGCAGTATTTGGATACATATTTAAATCTATGAATGAATGAAATAAAAATATTTTATGATTTTTCTTAAGTTTATAGCTTAAAATGGCATTTTTGTGGATGTAGAAGAGATAGCTCTGAAAAATTATTGCACTTACAGAGGAACCAAATCTGGTTCACATCACTTACATGGAAGTTCACAATGTTTTTAACTCCAATTCCTGGGAATTAGACATTCTCTCTGTCCTTGGCTACCACCAGACTTGCACATGGCACAAATATATACAGACAGGTATACCCTCTTAAGCCTAACATAAAACACATAAATATAAAAAAATCTGATTCTGAACTACAAAATTTATTAAGATAATATATTCCTAATCTGAGTTTTCACAAATATCCCTAGTCAATGAATTATTTTTACCATTATATGAAATAAAATTATATATAATTATACATACAAAATGTTAACAAAAATATTTATCACAGGAATGAATTGATAAATTATTTCCTCTATAAACAAATACAGGCCTAGGTCTCAGAGTACTGTTTTTACTTTCATGTCAGAAAAAATGTACTATTAGTACAAATGTAAATTTTAAGGCCCTTTAAAGAAAATAAACATACTTATTGAATATTAACTTAATTAGAAGGAAAAGGTAAAACTATAAATAAAATTTTATGAAACTTATGTTCCTAGTAAGATTACAGGCCAAAATTATACATGGCATAAGGAGAAATTATTGTTTAAATTATATGAATGTATAAATATGTTTGTATTTTGTACATATTTTTGTAAAAACTTCAAATTGCAAATTTAAGGTACAAGTGATGTAGTTTTCATACCTTCTGTTCAGTAACATGCAATACTAAAATACTATTATCCAAAACACTAGACATTTCCACATCTCTCCAAATTCATCTTATGAAATTTCCACATTCATCTTATGAAAACATGCTACAGAAAGACATATAATTTCAGTAAAATATAAATAAAGAACTGAACTTCCTTATGGATTTGGTTTCTGCTTCATGTCCATGTTAGTAAATGTTAATAAGTTTAGCCAATATTTACATCATGACACCAAATAACATGAACTGGACCTCTGCATATTCAACCTTGAGTCTACAAGGAGCTTGTGTTCTGCTTCTTTCTATACTATGTATTTAAGCATATAGGACAAATTTTGAGCAAACAAATAAAATTCTTCTGTATAGTCTTATTTGGATCGTTTTTCAGAAAAATAAAACAAACTCAGCCATCTTAATAGAGTTTGAACCAACTTCGCATAGATAGTCCTACCTATCATATCAGTAGCAGTGTGAAAGTTTGGAGAAGGACAAGCTGATCTTACCACAAGAAATGGTGCCAAGGACATAAGCAAATATTTTGGAAGTCATTCAATTTCTTAATGGACCATTAGCAAACACTGAGAGGCACAGTTCCGGATTTGGTTGTAAGGCACTGTTTTTCATCCGTGGCAGAAAAAAGAGAGATCGATCGTGGCATTGAACTGCACTACAAGAAACAGATCAGACTGTTTGTTTGTTTGTTTGTTTGTTTGTTTTATTATCCTTAAAATTCTGCATTCTCTCTGATGCGGATAACCCTTAAAAGACTTATAATTCTTAGGGTTTGATTCTTTTAAACAATGCATCTCTATGGAAAGGTGGTATGGCAATAGGCTAGGCAGAGTTGGCTCAAAATCTAACATAGTTTTAAAACTGTCCTACAGTAAAAAAAACTTTATACTGCTAGCAAAAGCACAGTGACTCTTCAATGCAAATAATAAGTTTCAGGAGACGGAGCAAGAACAAATCCCATTAAGCATTTTGTCCTCTGTGTTTAATCCATTATACATGATACTTGGAAGAGACACAGAGAATATGATGCCAGCTCATAAGAATACTATAACTTTAATATATGAGACATTGAGGCACTTGATTCCATATCAATTTTGCTACAAGCACAGCATTAATATTTTAATAAACCATTTGCTTTGCCTTGTGGGCAGGTGCTGTGGAACAAGGATATCTGTATAAAATTTATCATATTGAATTTTAAAACCTGATGGTTTGAATTGATCCAATTATCTTAGTTCTTCCTCTCTACCCTAAGGCTTCATCTAATGGTAGCTGATTCTATTTAGAAAGTATTTTTATACTGCTTAGAAAACTACACTTCTGAGACCTCTCTTTTCTGGTGGAGGGAAAAGAGAGTCCTGCCACTTACCACCAAACGTTTAGAGCATAGTATTCAGAGGAGTTACACTCTTACTAGGGTTGACTTGAGGTATCCAGGATAAAATGTGAGGCAAGTATCTAGGAAAATGCCACTCCCCTTTTCCCTCTTTGTCTTCTTATTAAATATTTACTTGTTGTTTGAGAGTAAAGCCATATTAAAAACCAAGAGTAACCATAATGTATTGATAAAAAAGGAGATTCTTTTGTGTTAGCTTTTAGTCACTGTAAAATCAACGACTGTAACCTAAAAGATAACTCCAATATCAAAATTCACTCTCATTACTACAAAAAAAAAAATAGGATCTTAGGTCTATGGAAATGGGAAAAATAATAGAAAAAAGATTTTCTTTTTTATGAGAAAAAATGTACCTTTCTTATGAGAAGAGAAAAATTTCCCCAGAATCATGTCTTAGGTAATCCCTGGCTTCCCTTTGTGTCTTTATACTATGTGTTTTTAAATATTTTTATACATGTTTAACTTTACATTAAATTTAATTAAAATAATTAATTTAATTTATTTATATTTAGTACTAAATACATTAGTTTAAATAAATTGCATCTAAATTAAATACAAAAACATTAAATACACTATTGATTTATTAATGTAATGTATTTACATTTAATACTAAATAACAGCTTCAGATAAAAAAAAGTCCTAGGAATGATGATGTATATGGCAGAAGGTGAAAACTAGATTTCCTACACAAATATAATGAGGAAAATTGTTTTTTAATTGTGATATGGAACTAATATACGCAAATTAAAGAAAAGACACAATTAAAGTCAGAACTATGCACCTGTTTCTTAAAAAAAAAAAAAAGAAACCCTTCAATAAATGTATTGTAATAAGAAATTATTCTGTAGAAAAGAGGATTGATCTTGTTACTCATGACTGATCAGTTAGGGACATGGAGATTTATTATTATAAGAAGTTATTATTTCAGGAAATTGAAGATAAAATCAATACTTCAGAGATCATAAAACCTTGATATGAATTGAGCCTTGAAGACAGGGTATTTCATTGGGACACGAGGGCATTTGTATTTGAGTAAATGTAGAGGCCATTTTTCATAGCATTCTTCATTTAATTTTAGTTTAAACAAATTATATTCTCTAGGTCATGTCTGAATTTTAACTACATGTATTACTTAACATTTGGTTACAAACTTCACTGTTGTTGCTGCTGCTTTTGTGTAACTGTGATAATAAAACCAGGGCAGAAGAGAAATGAGTTGAGAAAATGTAGACTGTCTGGGCCTGGTGGTGATGCCTTCAGTCTCGGCACTGCATCTGTTTCCATATTAACAACTTTCAAAATATAAACATTGTGCCAGGATTCAAGTAAATTCTAACTAGTCTGGAAACACTGAAACTTCCTCTGTTGATTCTGTTCTGCACAATGCATTTCTTATTCTGGTACATGCAGTAAATAAATAAATAGTCACTTTATGGCTCATTTTGAAGATGAGTAAAAGATGAGATAAGAATACGCATAAAAATAAAGATAAACACAAAATACTAAAATTCTACTAAGTAAAACTGTGATCTTGTTCTCCTTCTTCCCTTCATTCTCAGGGACTGAGAGGTATACTTCACTGACAGACAGAGCATCCAACAAATAGCTAATGAAGAAGGCTTCAACTTAATTAAGTCAGATAAGTATATGTTTCCTTAAAATGTATGGCCCTACTAGTCTACCAGTCTTTCTTCTAAACCTAAATTTGAGTAGAAAGAATCCTTTATAACACTTTAGGACAACCGGCCATCAAGGAAAGTCTTGCTTTGTGTTTTCTCACCATTAATAAAAGCCTTTCTTAAATAGTTAATTATGTCTGCTGCTGTCTACTGTGTCTGAGATTGTCCCTGCTGCTACCCGTTGTAATGAATATTTTCCTATTTTTAAAATCTTTTTAAAATTTATTATTTTTGCTTTTGAAATTCAAGTAAAATTACATCATTTATTCCCTTCCCTTGCCTCCCACGATGGCTATGTTGTAGTCCCCCTTGCTCTCTTTCTTGTTTTGTTTTGCTTTTGTTTTTGTTTTTGTTTTAATTTAATCATTGTTATTAATACATGCTCATATATAGCTGGATATATAAATATACTCTTTTCAGTCTAAACAATATTAGTTGTTTAAATATGATTTAGATAACCAATTTGTGGGTGAAGGACTCGCCTAGGTAAGACTTTCTCCAGCTGTCAGCATTCCTTAACTTCCTATAGTTTCATGTCTTAGGTTAGTGTTCCATAAGATCGCCTTCTATGTTGTTCATATGGCAAAACACATACATATATAATTAAATGATAATAAATGTTTCTCATCTAAGCTAACAATGCTTCCAGAGCCATACACTATCCAACAAAAAATCCAATACAAAGCACAAGATGCCTCCCTTGAAATTGTTAGCCTGGAGTGCTCAAGAGATTGTCTAAACATTATAGGCTATTATTGTTCCTCTTGGTTACCTCCCAGAAGTGGAAGTTAAGCCCCTATTGCTGAAGATACTGTGCACTTTGGACCCAGGACCCAGAGGACCTCAGATGAGTCTGACCTCAAAGATTACTCCTGGAAAATTAGCTTTCATGCTACCAAAAGCTACCATGCAAATTTCCAAGGGAAATAAGCAGGAAACAGTTCTACCCAACCATGCATATGAGCTATAACAAGGACTAGCATGTCACAATAAGTCCAAGGGTACAGTAATGTCACACGCATTTTTATCATAACCAATTAAGCCCACCATCCAAGAAGACAGAAAAGCTGAATGATATTGGAAACGGCCAACTACCTGAAGCTGCTGATGATTATAGGTCCTTAAGGGGAACCTAAAATAATTACTTTACGAAAGCAATGTTATTCTTAACTGAATTCTATACTTAAATTTGTAACTACAGAGAAGTATAGCTCTCACCCTTCAAAGAGTAAGTTTCTATTTGCTACAGACAATAACAGAACAAAAAACCGAAATAGACAAAAATTCAGAAAACAAGGGATATTTTGATGCAAAAACACAACCTCTACACCTAAGGCTTACGGGGCATCATAGTAGAGAGGACAGAAAGATTATAGGAGCCAGAGAAAGAGGAAAATGGCCAAGGGATTGCTTATATCTCCTAGAAGTGTTAAAGATGATCAATCCATAAATCTCTAATTTTTCTTTCTTTAATAATCAGGTAGCCTGATCATGTTCCCTAAAAAGTAACCCATCCTTCCTTCATATCTCTCTCTTCCTTCCTTCCTTCTTTCCTTCTTTCCTTCTTTCCTTCTTTCCTTCCTTCCTTCCTTCCTTCCTTCCTTCCTTCTTTCCTTCCTTCTTTCCTTCTTTCCTTCTTTCCTTCCTTCCTTCCTTCTTTCCTTCCTTCCTTCCTTCTTTCCTTCTTTCCCTCCTTCCTTCCTTCCTTCCCCCTTCCTTCCTTCCTTCCTTCCTTCTTTCCTTCCTTCCTTCTTTCCTTCCTTCCTTCCCTCCTTCCTTCCTTCCTTCCTTCCTTCCTTTCTTCCTTCCTTCCTTCCTTCCTTCCCTCCTTCCTTCCTTCCTTCCTTCCTTCCCTCCTTCCTTCCTTCCTTTCTTCCTTCCTTCTTTCCTTCCTTCCTTCCTTTCTTTCTTCCTTCCTTCCTTCCTTCCTTCCTTCCTTCTTTCCTTCCTTCCTTCTTTCCTTCTTTCCTTCTTTCCTTCCTTC
>JADRCD010205933.1:1730-22836 GCA_019843815.1 Montemys delectorum | reverse complement strand
GAAAGCAGAGAAGAGAGTGAGGGAGGAGGGGCATGCAGGACTTCAGGACTGGGCTAGTGACTCCTGCCTACAGGGAGTCTAGGCACATAAAGAGACCAGTGGGTGACCAGCTCTGCCTGGGGCCTTCCTTGGGGATCTGCCTGCCCCTCCCTCTCTGAGTCTGGATGCCCAGAGACCATTAGTGTGGCTTTGTTTTGAGTGCTGTCTCCACTACCAAGAGCTCTGGCCGCAGGGCCTCCATTAGGGACCCTTTCCCAGGGCCGATGACAGGCGGCAAACAGCTCCCCAGCGAGCCGGCAGTAATTGCTGCTGTCTCCAAGGCCGGAAATGATTTTTTTAAAGCCCCACAAAGCAAAACAGACACCTGGCTGCATGCTTTCTGCCTTCCCACCTCAGCCAGGGAGCAAGCCTGAAGGTCTGAGCACAGCGGGTACTAGAGACTCCTGGCAGCCAAGAGTATGCGAGGAATCCAGGCTAGGGGCCCAGGCCCACCATGCCTCCCAGAGCCTCAGTTTTCTCATGTACCAGCTAGGCAGTAGAATGATGGCAAGGGTACAGGAGACCTGGAGGACAACTGGAGGGAAGGACGGGAGTGAGGCAGGCAGAGAAGGGCACAGGCGTGCGATGGGAGAGGAGCCTGGCACAGGCAGGAGCTGGGAGAGGTCACACTCCGTGCACCATGCATGTATGCAGGCATGCATACACACAGGTTCCCACCTCCTCCCCAGATGACATTGCCGCCCGCCCTCCCCAGATGCTGAGCCAGCATCCCGCAAGTTCAGTGAGCCTCGAACTATGCTCCTGGTCTTCTAGTGTGCAGCATCTCTCCCAGCCTCCCACACCAGCCTGAGCTCCTGTTCCTTGCACTGCAGCAGCCTGACCCACTCTCCGATGGGGCATGTGGAGGCATGCTTCAGGGCCTGTCTTGTAAGCACAACGACTTGAGTTTGATCCCCAATGTCATGTGAGAGGCAGGGAGAGGTGGATCCTCAGGGCTTGCTGGCTAGCCACCCTGCCCTAATCCATAAAACTCAGGCCAATGAGAAATCCTGTCTCAAAAAAACAAGATGGGCTGGGTCTAAGGTTCTTCTCTGGCCTCCTCTACATGTGCACACGTGCATACAGTGGGGGGTGGGGGTGGGGGTGGGGGTGGTTCTCATTAGACTCAGGGGATTACAGTCACTGAGAAAAGTGGGGAGCTACTGGCTGGGCAAGTTGTGACCCTCTAAGTCTCAATAATTGCTCACTTATTCATTCATTCATTACTCACTCACTTGTTCATTCATTCATTCATTCTCATGCATTCATTCACCTATGCACTCATTCACTCATTTGGTTGATATTTATTGAATACCCATTCTGTGTGGATGTTTTTGAAATAGGTAAAATATATGTGTGGTTCTGCGTTGTTATTAATGAGGTGTGTGTGTGTGTGTGTGTGTGTATGTATACAGACAGAGATGAGAAAGGTGGGGGGGCACGTGAGGGACATCGGAAAGAAGATAGGAATACCAGACACAACCAATGAAAGCAACAAAGATACTAAGGCAGAGAGGGAAGAAAAGAGGAGGGAAAGCTCTGGAGAGACAGACTATCAGGGGGAAGTGGGCCCAGGGAAGAAGGCCAGGCAGATGGCAGACACAGCAGCTGGCAGGTGGTACTGCTGACCCCAAGCTGGTAGCTCTCCAAAGCCCCTTGCAGCTGATCTCCCAAGGGCAGTGGAGGCTGACCCTGAAGCAAAGACCCCAGAGCCGAGGGTCCCAGGCTGGCTCCTCAGCAGGGATGCTAAAGGACTGCCAGACTCCCTCCCAGCCTGCCCTCGCTCCCTCCCGGGATAGCCACCCAAACATGCGGCAGGCAGGCCTGCCCGTAAGCAAAGCCATCATTGCCTAGGCTGGGAACCCCAGGCGGAGACACACGAACAGCACACACTCACAGAACCCCAGCATTCTCCTGACAATGGCAGACTGGGACTCCGGAGTGTCCTGTGGATTCTTTCAGTCAGAACACGGCACCCCCAGTACTCTGGCATTCCCTCCCTCACGACAGCCTCACAGGCCAGGGCACGGAGCCAGGGCACTGTCAGGTTCAGGACCAGGGACTGCCTACACACTCTGCTGGCAGCCAAGCAAGCAGCTGGAAACTGCTTGGCTGTGTGCTCCTCACCCAGGCTGAGGCTGGCTGTGCTCTGCCACGGCCATGTGTCTCCAGGTCAGTCATATCTGACCTCCCCTCAGTGTCCTGATCTGAGGAACTGGGTTGCTCTTGACTCTGTGGTGATGACCACATGGTGAGAGAAAAATGGAGAAGTGTGTGGAGAAGAGACTGGATGAATGAGCCTCAGACTGAAAGGAACCTCAGCCCACCCTCCCCCCACCCCTCATCCCCAACTCTATTCACATTTGTTACTCTGGGCAGAGCATGCGCTTTGGAGGGATTTTAGAAGCCTAGCATTTAGAAGCAAACTCAGCATTGCCCAGATGGGGAAACTGAGGCCAGGAGCGAGGCAGAGGCAAGGGAGATACAGGTAAAGCCACTCGATGTGTCCGCTCACCCCTGTCTCACACTAACGTTTCACTCTGAGCTGGAGTAAAGCCATCAGGCAGATGTCCCCACCCCAACACAGCTCTCCATCTCCCCTCCCACCTACTCCTAATCAGCCTGTGGCGAGCTGGCAATGGCTCAGATCTTTATGAACACTTGCTGTGTTCAGGCTTCTCCACCCTCCACTGGTTTAGGATAGGAACCTTCAGGAAATAAAGAAGAACCGTCCATGACATCCCCAGTTAAGGAGTGGCTGGGTTCTGCTTGTACTCTCTGTGTGCTGGGAAGCCCACTCTATGTAACACACTATCATGGTCCAGAGGTGAGTTCCCTTCTCTGAGCTGAGTGTCACACCTTGCTTCCTTGCTCCCCAAACAACCTCACAAAATCTACTTAAATATTCCTTATGGGTATAGTTGTCTGTCTTTCCCACAAACCAGACAACTGCCCATGACAAGAACCTTATCTGTCCACTTCGCTAATAGTTTCCAGGAGCTGAATGGCCTGGCATGAGGCAGGTGCTCAATTGGTGTCTGTCCAGTAAATGAATGAACAGCTTCTAACACTTGGCAGCATCCCTCTCCAAGGTATAGCCCTGGCATGCCCCCAAAGCTGCCCATTCCCACTCTGGATGCCCACAGCCAGGCCTGAGTACCACCTGTACTATGATGTTCTTAATGGTTTCCTATAAACAAACCCACTATTTTTAATACTCGGTTAGTCTCATCCTAAGCAATCATATCTGTGAAATCACAGTTTTGATGTGCTGGCTATATTTTCCAGCCCACATTAAAATAAATGCATAACTATTAAAACGTAAGAGGTTTGTCTAGGCTCTGCCTAAAACCATTTCTCAGGAAAGACTCAGGTTTGCTGAGACTCTGGGGCGGGGGGGGGGGGGGGGGGGACTGAAACTGTACCTGGGGGTGAAGCAGAACTGAACTAAGACCCCAGAGATCCCACTGATGGCCTCCAAGGAGGAGGGGAAGCATTCAGCTCTGTGTGTGTGTGTGTGTGTGTGTGTGTGTGTGTGTGTGTGTGTGTGTGTGTGGTGGGGGAGGGGGGCTTGAGGAATAGCTGTAGGCTCAACCTTCTGCCTTCCTTCTCCAGGATATTGGGCACCACAGGGAGTCAGCAGGTGGGTACTGATCCTGCATCACATATGGTCACTGGCTGGATGGCTTCTCTGGTTTAACCCTCTGCTTCTTTTCTGATGGGCCATCGGATCAGGGAGGAAGCTCACTTGTACCCTCTCACCCACCTGGCAAACACATTCCACCAGCACCCAGGGACTGGGCTACCTACCACAAAGTGACCCACCCAGGGACTGGGCCCAGGCTACCTACCGCAAAGTGACCCACCCCTTGCTGTGATCAGTAGCCTTGAGGAGAATCCAATTTTGTAAGATTTTTACTGCAAATTCATGATACTTAAATTATCTTAGTGTTTAGAAACATATTAATACAGATGGAGCAAGTGTGAGAATTTGTATCTTAGACCTTTACCTTGCCATCCACCCACCCACCCACCCATCCATCCATCCACCCACCCATCCATCCATCCATCCATCGGTCAGTCCATCCCTCCTTCCTTCCTTCTCAACCCAGAGCTGGCTTGAGATGCTTTTCCCACAGCCTCATCAACTGTCAGTTTGGCCCTAAAGTCTCACAGAGTGGAGTGGATGAATACCTGGAAGTGGGCTTAAGTCAGGTTACCTCTCTTCCTCTCTCTCTCCTTATTCCTTCTTTCCATAAAAAAACAAAAACAAAAACAAAAGATAAATTTGGTAGCTTTTTTCTCCTAAGGATGTCTTGCTATGTAGCCCTCCAGGCCACAAGGAAATTCCCTATCACCCTTGCTGTCCCTGTATAAGAAGGAGTAGAGTCTGAGAGGCCACCTGTAGCTGCAGTTTGGCAGAACTGGCCCCAGGAGTCTGCCGATGGGCAAGGTGTCAGAAGCAACCGGTGTGAAGGCCTTGAGGTAAAGCATTTCTGAGGGCAAATTTCCCATAGGAGGCTGGGAGCCCTCAGCCCGGGCTGAGTACTTATGAGAGTATTGATGGCATAATCACCAGTGTAGGAGACAAAGGAGAACACACATTTTTAACATCAGAACCTTCACAAGTCAGGACTCGGATTTTCTTCAGTAATCCAGCCACCAAACCAGCCAGTTTATCAATGGTGAGCTGCTACCAACAGTTAGGTAAGGGACCCGGAAAGGCCAGAGACGTTTTTTTTCAGAGCATGAGCTGCATGTCAAAACCGGGAGCCCCCCCTCCTCCGGGACACCCTGCTGCTTCTTCCTGGCAGTACAGAGCACCTCAGAGCAGCAATCACTCACTGGACTGAGAGCCAGGCCAATCTGGGGGCTCTGTCTGCACTAGGGAGACATTAATAATTGAAGGTGCTGGGCTGGATTGGGGGCTGCATGCTGCAGTGGGTTTTCGAGGCTTCTCGATCCTCCTCGGGAAGCCAAAGCAGCCTGCGTACTCGGCGATTCCCACTCTATATCCCTAGCAGGTCGGGGTGACTATTGGGGGCAGGGCTTTTCTATCTCCAGATGCCAAGAACTGCTTAGGAGCTCATTAAAATGCAGATGGGGGCGGGGACTGAGGTGTAGCTCAGCAGGACAGTCCTTGCCGGGCAAGTACAAGGCCCTGAGCTGAATCCCCAGTACACTTAAAAGAAGAGAGCAAGAGATGGCTCAGCAGGTAAAGGTGTTTGCCACCAAGCCTGACAAACTGAGTTCAAACCCCAGGACTCCTATGGTGGCGAGAGAGAACCAGTTCCTGCATGTTTCTTCTGACCTCCATATGTACACCTCGACAAACAAAATAAACAAATGGAAAAACAGAAAAGGAAGGAACAAAGGGAGGGAGGAAAGAAGGAAGGTCTACGGTCTAGGGGCATATATGTTATCACAAATAACCTGGTGGGTTCAGACCAGGGCCTATCAATGTCTTCACAAGGCTTCTGCTTGCCTGTCCACACCCGGAAAAACCACAGGAGCTTAGATATAGACTCTGGGAAGACCTGCCGCCTTCCAGAGCTTCTGGTCCCTCTTGGTGAAACACACTGCCTTACCAGTTCCCTGGGGAACCCCCCTGGAGCTAGGGCTGTGCAGAGAAAGAAGTTCATTACAGGATTAAGCTGAGTCTGCCCAAAAGGCTGGCCTCAAGATGACAGATCCAGAGTCACCTTATTCTGAATGTGGTCCTCCGGGTTCTGGACGGGCACAGTGACCTTGGGTGAGTCCATGGCTCTCTCCAAACTCACTTTCCTTGAGTATCCATCTAATGCCAGCGGCACACAGATGATGCCGGCCTGCATGAGTTCACAGTGGTGAGAGGTCTGGGCACTTAGAATACACAGTCAGTATTCTGTACACTATAGGTCCCTCCCCTCCCGCCCCTGCTGGGGGCATAGCCGTGAGCCGCCCTTTTCTTATGAGAAAAGCTAGAGCAGCTGCCATGATGATGTAGGAGGTGTGGGTCTCCCCATCCTGTCTCTGAGTCTGGGGTTTGGGTGCCTTTTAGAGCTAGGCACCATCCATTCTGTGAGCCTTTGCGATGCTTCCTCTGAAAGAGGTTGAGTGGATGTTGGGAGTTAGGGGTGGGGAGTAAAAACAGACATCCTCACTGACCTGCCTGGTCACAGGCACCCGTGTGACAACCCCGGGGACAGACAGGTGCAAGGCAATAGCTGATGGCTGGGCAGGATCAGGTGGAGCTGCAGCCCAGAGCTGACGCTAAGCTAAGCAGTTGAGGCTCATGGGCTCATCCCAAGGACTCCCTGCTTTGAGCCCCAGCCCTTTCTCCTAAGCCCATAGACACCATCCTGACCTGCCCATATTCCCTGAATCAGCTGAGGACACGCGGAGCCCAGGAATAATGAAACGATCAGGCTCCAATCTGCCAAACAGCAATTTCGGGGCTTTTTCAGCACACACAGCTTTTATCAAATTGGTATTCTCCTCCTGAACACAAATGGCTTATTAGACATGACCCACTTATTCGCCGCGTCTCACTATCATTAATAACTGTTTCTTTTTGTGATTAAGTGAGTGGCTCCAGACCCTTCCTGTGGTGACAGGGTGCTGGGCCCGACAGAGGGGCAGCTATGGGGCTCCTTAGCAGTCACTACTTAGTGACTTTGAGCCTGGCAATGTCGAGAAGGTAGACTGGCCCCTGCAGAGCAGCGGGGACATCTCTTGAGGGACAGAGCAGAGGAGGTCCCGAGGGGTGACTCATTTACCGAGACACAGTCAGGAGGAGAGCAGATTTCCAGAAACTGGTCCTGTCCCCTTTGCACCCAGCACCTCCCTGAACCCCCAATTCAGGGATTGGTTCAGAGTGGGGATGGGAATATTAGTGAGGCTGTGCCCCCCTCAGCACAGCTGGCACCAGGGGAGCAGGAGGAGACTGTCACACAAAGGAAAGAGCCTGCTTACTCAAGAATGACCCAAATTCAGAGGGCCTGGTGCCCCAAAGATGATGACCATAGGCCTCAGAGTTCCATGTTCGTACCCCAAGGGATCTCAAACTCAGAAAGGCAAGCCCTTCTCCGAGAGGCCTCCTAGTATAAGTTTTGACAGTGCCAAGGAACTGAGCTGGACGGGCAGGCGGGAGGGGAGAGAAGAGAGGAATTCCCAGTTTCCCCCGAGTGAGAAAGAATGTGGCAGGGAGATGAATGTCCTGGAAAAAGTGCTGCTTTGCCTGACAGACCCAGGAGCTAGCCTTGGCTCAGCCGTTCTCTCACTGTGTGACCTTGGGCAACTCCCTTCACCTCTCTGAGCCTTGATTTCTCATCTGTAAATAGAGCATCAAAATAGTCCTTTCCTTGCTTACTGCCTCTCTTGCCAGGTCAGCAGAAATCATGACGGACACAAAGGTATGAAACTGCGAGAGGTTTCTGTCCAACCTGGCGAAGTGTACGTAGGTAGATACAGGGATCTGGGCTTCCCTAGAAGCAGGGCTTCTGAGCACGGCTTTGAAAACCCCTTCCTCTGGAGCAACCCCAATCATGTAGCACACCTGTAAAAGGTCTTGCCTGGGTTTTGAGGCTCCGGCACACACACCCCAAACTCGCTCCCATCAAAAGAAATCATCCTGTTCTCAACCCTTTGTTCAAAGCTCCCCCAGCCTGGGCACACAGAGCAGAGCACAGCATGCGTGCTGTAGCCTCTGCTGAGGGAAGGGATGGGTGGACAGAAGCAGGATCTCCCCTGGTTTTAACCACCCCTACCCCATACATAACACAGCATGGCTCCGGAGCCAAGAGCCTCCACAGCTGCCTGCCACCCAACTCTGCCGCCAACTTGGGCTCCCGTGGGGAGGAAAGGAGCGTCAGACACTCGTGCAGGCAGTGCTGGGCGCACTTGCTTGCTCCCTGCTCCCACAGTGCTGGAGTTGAGGTTCAACATTTCAGTCCTCTAGGGGCAAGGTTGAGATGGGGTGCCCAAGATGGGGCTGCCCTGTAGGATTCAGGGGGTTCATGCTCAGCCCCCAGGGACAAGCAAACGCCCTACATTCCTCTTACTCCTGGCCTCTGGCTGGAAGGAATGACCTCAACTATTCCAGCTCCCCGTCCCAACCTCCTCATCCCCATACTGTCCCCATCCCTGGAATGCCACCCACATGGCAAAGGAAGCTGCCACCCAGGCTAGCAGGTCTTAAGCAACAGCATCTGGCGCCCCTCAGGACCATTCCCAGCGGTGGAAGGGATAGATCCTGATGAAGAGAATGCAGGAGCAGTTTCAGCGTTAAACCCACAAAGGAGAAAGGCATCCGGGCAGAGAGAAGTGGGTGGGCAAAGTGTGTGCACAAGTGCGTGCGTGCATGTGTATCCGTGTCTGCAGGCAGACAGGCAAGAGTTGTGGCGAAGCGTGTGTGCCCGGGTGCCGGCTGGCAGGGTGAGCTACCAGCCAGTGTCTGATTCATGTGCGTAGTGGGCACACGTATATTTACCATCGAGGAGAGGTTCGGAGGGGGTGTGCAGAGTTGTGAGTGTGGGATGCAGTGAGAGTGGCTGAGTGTGTCCGCGGCTGGAGACATCTGTATGGTCGCGGAGGTGTGTGTGTGTGTGTGTGTGTGTGTGTATATGTGAGCGTGTACGCGCATGGAGGGGGTCTTCCGAGAACTGGGGTGAGAGCAAGTGTGCTCTTGGGAGCCCCTTCTCGCAGAGCTCGCCGGATAGGAGCCAGGGTGGGTCCCCAGTCCCAGCAGAGGGCGCCCCGGAACTCTGGGCCGTGGCACCAGTCGGCGCAGGTTCGAGCACCGCGACCGCCAAGTTGGAGCGGCTGCGGCCGGGGTGGGGTTCAGTGGGGGGAAGTCCATGGGGGGCGGCGCGCGAACTCACCGTGTCCGGAGACGTGGTTGTCCCAGGGCGCATGGCCTGCGGGTCGCGTGGCGCCGCCGAGTTGCAGGAAAAGTGCCAGGTAGTGGAGGGCGCCCAGCGCCGCGGCCAGCGGGGCCCCCATGCTGCGCGCTCCGGCCGGGGGGCGCCTCCGCCTCACATCGGGGCTCCGCAGACCGCAGAGCCCGCGCCCGCCGTGCCCGGCCCGGTGCCGCCGCCGCCCTCTCCCGCTGGCCCCGGCCCGGCCCAGGCTGCAGGCAGCGAGCGCACGCCCAGCCCGCCGCCTCCGACTGCGGGACTCTTCGCTTGCGCGGAAGGCCACTCCGCGCCGCCGCGCACCCGCCCTCCCCCTCGCTCCCCGCCCTGAGCCGGCGGCGGCGGAGGGATCCGCAGCTTGATTTATCATCAAAGTTTTGCCCAGGCTCGGATTTTTAAAGCGGTACTCGCAACTGGCCTCCCGCGCGGGAGCGGGGGTGGGGCAGGTCCGGGGGTGGAAGGCCACCTGGGCACCTAACCCCCCGCCCCCCCGTAGGGCGGAACACTTGGGTGCTGGGAGCCGAAATCCGATCGTTGGGTATAAGAGGCAGAGCATCCCACTCGCCACCAGACCGGCGCGCTGGAGGGGCCGCTCAACTTTGCCAGCTGGGTAGTGCCGGGGCCAGGGCCAGGCGGGGTGCAGGACAGGTGGATGGGGGTTGGGGGCGCACCCGGCCTGAGACATAGATGAGCTGATTTAAGCCCTGGCAGCCTTGGGGTCCTCGTGTGATCACACGTAGTTTCTCCTGTCTGTCCTCGAGTTCTTCGTCTGAGAAATGGGGACAGACGCCACCACCAGAAGCAGCGTGTGTGTGTGTGTGTGTGTGTGTGTGTGTGTGTGTGTGGTGTCTTTGGAGTTAGGTGAGTAAAGTGGGGAACATCGTGGCGCCCACACAATGTAGTTATCATTGTGGCTCTTGTCTCTGGGACTCAGCGGTTAGTGGGACTCCTAGCTTAGAGGTGTTGAGGTTCTACGCAGTGAACTGGATCGCCCCCTTCTGGACTGTAAGGCTCTCCCCAGACGAAAGGTCTAGATGGTGTGTGTGTGTGTGTGTGTGTGTGTGTGTGTGTAAACCATGAAGCCTCTTCCATTCCCAAGAGCTGCAGTCCAATCCGATTCCTTCCCTGACTCTTTAACTGAGGTTTTTGTGACAGGAAAAGAGGGGTTGGGGGTCATTTTAAAGAGAAGCCCATTTCATCAGATTGCCTTCTCCGAGGTCTCACGAAGATCTGGAGGAAGGTTTCGGACCCCGGGAAGGATTCTTTCTGCCCTCATTTCTCCTCCGCCTTCGCGGGCAGTCATAGTTTCAGTATTGAGGGCAGCACCCTTTTCCTTTCATCCTTTAAGTACCGCGGACAGCGCCCCGGGGAGCTTAGATGCTAGGATTCAGCACCGTGGACAGACCTCCCGCTCCCCACGAAGCACCGCAGAGATCCAGCCGTCAGCACAGCGCACAGTACCTAAAGTTTGAGAGACCTAAGAAGCGGAGTGACACACCGTGCTCGCTGTCTTTATGCTGTCTTCCCGTGCTTCTTTCAGATATTATGGTGGATAGCACACTGTTGGCACCAGGATCAACTCAGGTTTCCCTCCCTGATAGATGTTGCACTTTAGAAGCACAATTTCAGTACCACGGACATCCTCGCCAAGAGCTCTTTTAGCACCACAGACAGCTCCCCTTCGGGATCAGCCAGCAATGCAGAGGCTGACATCCAAGTCTCCTATCCAAGAACTTTCCAGAACACTGTGGTGACAGAACCGGGGCTCTGACCCGAGCGTTCTCCTCTTCAAACGCAGATTCTAATCAAATAAATATATTTCAAAATATGAAGAGGGGCAGACAGAGAGACAGAGACTGAGTGAGACTGGAGGGAAGGGCACAGCAAAGGGACAAGAAGTCTCAGGTCATTCAAGAACAGATATATAGGTACTATATCTGTCCCATCACTGTCAGGTGACTGAGGTTCAGAAAGGTTGAACTGTTGCCTAAAGCAGGGCAATGCTAAAAGTGTGCTGGTGCCAGTGGTAGGGACCAGACTCTTGGGCATGTATCTGAGCAACTTTAACTCAACCATCCTCATTACAGCTTAGGAAGATAAGGACCAGAAAGAACCTGGACAAGGTCCAAGTCCTCTGTCTCCCGTTTCAGGGCTCTCCCGTTACACTCTCCTGCTCCACTTGTATCCCTACAACATCAACTCAAACAACAATGTACCGTTTGCACATCATATTCATATCCGTGACTCCTGAGGCAGGGGGACCTGAGATGTCTCCATTCCCCCCCCCTTAATTAAAATTTCTGAATTGCTGCCTAAGATTTGGATAAAGAGAATGACTTACAGCTTTAGTAAAGGCCATCGAGGCTCCTGGCCCGTCACTGGACTGGCCACCATTTATACTCCTGACCCCCGAGGCCAATATCCTCCTTTCACAGTCAAGGAGCCTGAAGCTCAGAGAGATGGAGTCCCTTGTGCAAAGTGCATGTATGAGCAGCAGAGCCAGATGTGGTGCCTCTCCAGGCTATACACCTTCCTTGTGTAATTGTCTGTCATCTGCATCCCTGATCCAAATGCAAAGCACAGGCCCTGAAATGACTGAGTTGGGTGAGGCAGAGGGTAACCACACATTGTCCCCAGAAAGTCTCCTGGAATCCACCAGGGCAGAGCCTTCTAATCACTCACAGGGCTCTGGAATGCTCCAGGAGAGCGTAAGTCTCCTGCCCCCAGAGGCATCTAAACAAGCATTCAGCAGTCATGTGAATGGTGTGAGGCAAATATCACTGCTATTTCCCCTACGCAAATGAGGCTTGGAAGGTGAGCGAGTTCTTTAGCTGGGAAAGGAGCTCCTCTCAAAGTTGCTCCAAGCAGGAGACCTTGTGTTCTCACTGCCAAGTCGGCAGAGCTCACTGGAGAGTCTCCACCCTCCCCTTGACTCTGGGAGGCCACCCCCCCTTCCCTCCTTGAAAGGTGTCACTTGAGCACTGTGGCTCTGTCAGTGGTAACAGCCGTAAGATTTGTCCTTTTAATCCAGAATCAATAACAAATTTCATTTAAAAATAAATTAAACCAGGCATTGGAAATCATTCACCGTGCGGGCCAGGGCCCTATAGAGCACCGTCTAAATGGCTTCCTCTCTCTCATCTATCAATGTCACGAGGGGGGAAATACCTGAGCTGCCTGATTCATGGGGAAACGACTTAAATGTATCAGGACCTAACAATGAGCAATGTAAGCCAGAACCCCACCTCGCACACACTAATAACATGGGAGCGAGGCTTCATGGGAGCTTATCGAGACCCCACGGTCACTGGCTTTGAGGGAACCCATTTGTAAGGGGGAACAATGGCTTTAGGATATAGCTGCCTAATTTCTAGAATGCATTACTGAGCTCAGAGGAGCAGTGGAATTCTATTAAAGCCTTATCTGCCACGGGAGGGTATGAAACCGGCAGGGAAATCCAGACTTGGCACTGGCACACCTAAGACAGCACCAGGGCTAACCTGGAAGGTGAGTAAAACAGCCCAGAGGTGGGGGCAGGGCAGGCGGGGCAGGCGGGGCCCTGGGTGTGTGGAAATATGTGCATTAATAGAACTCCAGTTGCCAGCGATTACGTTTACATCAGCGAATAAAACTTGGCAATAAAACATCAGAACTGCGTCTCCGACAGCACCTCCATTTATAGCCTGTGTATTTCACTCATTCTAACAGGAGGCAGGGAACTCAAGGTGTCCCCATTTCTCCCCCTTTAATTAAATTTCTTAAATTGCTGCCTAAGATTTGGATAAAGAGAATAACTTACAGCTCCAGTAATGGCCATTGAGACTTCTAGCCCATCACTGGAGTGGCCCTGACTGTACTAGGTCCCATCGTTATTAAAGTGAAATACAGTAAGCCTTGTCTCCCTGGCTCTGGTTTGTAGAAGATCAGACAGCCTCTTGTTAGATGCTGGCCCAGGCCCAGGCCCAGGCTCAGGTCTGCCTTGGTTATCCTTTTTCTCCATGTGAGCTCCCCTCCACCATACATTTAATACTGTACACACATGCACTCATCTGAAGTCTCTGACAATTGATCGGAGGCTAGAGCAACCCTCAGGACCCTCAAGTACATGTCATAGAAACTATTAGTGTCCAGGCCACATCCAGAAACACTGACGTTAGTGCCCCATAGTACACCAATGCACAGCCAACGCTAAGCACCACTGGCTTAGATGGATTTTTGTTTCAACAACCCCGGCTTGCTGGGAACTTACTACATGGACCAGGTTGGCCTCAAACTCATAGGGATCTGCCTCCCTCTGCCACCTGAGTGCAGGGATTAAAGGTATGCACCATCACACCCACCAAACAATTTTTGCTTTGTTTTGTTTTGTTTTGTTCTTTGAGACCAATTTTCATTAGGTACCCCTGGTTGGCCTGGAACTCACAGAGATCTACCTGTCTCTGCCTCCCTAGTGCTGGGATTAAAGGCGTTCATCATCACACCTGAGCAGATTCATTTTTTTTTTTAAGATTTGTTTTTATTTTTAAATTATGTGTCTCTGTGTGGGCTTGTGTACCTGCATGCAGTGCCCATGGAGACTGGAAGAGGGTATAGGAGGATCCCTTAGAGCTGGAGCTTCAGGCTGTTACAAGCTGTCCCATGTGGGTGCTGAGAGCTAAACGTGGGTCCTCTGTACTGCTCTTAACTGCTGAGCCATCTCTCCAGCCCTTAGACAGAACTTTGGCATGTCTGTAGCTTTAGAATCTCTGGGAAGGATGGCCGCGCCCACTGAAGTCTCGGCTTCATCCTGGGGGGATTCTTGTACCACTTAGATATTGGGGTGGGAGAGACATTTGACAATCTGCCAACTTAAAATCTGCCCCCACCCAGTGTATCTAACGTGTCATACAGCACAGCTAGGGTAGAGGGTCCTCAACTCCTGTCCCTGGCTTATGATCATGGCTCTGTCTGCTCTTGCTCTCCCGGAGGCCAGTGTAGGGATTGTACTATGACCAGACCCTCTCTGATGACTGCTGTCCTTCCTTGATCCATCGAAAGCTGGAAACTTCCACAGATAGTTCACACGGGCTTCCAGGCTTGCAGCCTTCTGCTTCCTTGTCACCCTGGAGCAGACCCAGTCCTCCCACCAGGATGGAGTCTACCTTCATGTGCACTCTGCCTCTCCTAAGGTGCCTGGCCACCTAGAAAGGCCCTGTTCATTCCTGAGCTTAAGGCCAGGGCCAGCAGGGAGGGAGAGAGATTGTCCAATATGGCTTCTGCCTTGTCAAGCTAGAAGCCTCATGAAGACTCCAGCTCCTAACAGACAGAGACAGTCACTAAAACTGAAATCAAATCTATCTCCACTTGAACCTTGTATAGACTGGGAAACTGAGGCACAGGGAGGAGAGGTAACAAGGGCGTGGCACCCCACCGGTGAAAAGCAGAGCCAGGATGGAAGTCAAGGTCTCCCAGCTGTGCCAGGCTCTTTCATCCACATCACAGCCTAACCAGGCAGACAGTCCACTGTCACCTTTGCAGCCAGGGAGCTCATCCAAAGACATCCAACTCTGAGACTTCCCAAAAGATACCTGCAAAGCTTCCCAGGTCCCTTTGTTTTAGAGAGTTCCATAGCAAAATACCGCAGACAGGGTGGCTCACACTGCACAGTTCTTTTGTTTGTTTGTTTGTTTTTTTTGTTTTTGTTTTTCTTTTTAGAGACAGGGTTTCTCTGTATAGCCCTGGCTATCCTGGAACTCACTCTGTAGACCAGGCTGGACTCCAACTCAGAAATCCGCCTGCCTCTGCCTCCCAAGTGCTGGGGCTGAAGGCGTGCGCCACCACCGCCCGGCTACACTGCACAGTTCTACAAGCCTTGAGTCCAAACTCAAGATGCTGACAAGATAGGTTTCTTTTGCAACCTGTTCTCTTGGCTTGGAGGTGGGCTCCATCTTGTGTGTTCTCAGATAGCATCTGTTTTCTGCATTCAGACAGGAAGTGAGAAAGAGAAGAGGAAAGGGGGAGGGGGGATAGGGCCTCCAGCTCAGCTCCAGGGGATCTATCACTCTCTTTTGGCTTCCTTGTGCACAAATATAAGTTAATCTTTAAACATATATTTAAAAATATAATTTCAATACATAATCAATCATCTAAACTTTTCTTTTAGTGAGGTACATCACAGCAGCTCGCTGACATGAGGATGCCTCACACTCAGTACATCTCAACTCGATGGCCTCATGTAGGGCACAGTAGTCTTGCATGACTCCTAATTTTTTTCTAATGGACGGTGCAAGATGGACCAGGGGCTAGAAGGCCAGCATCTCCATGTACTCATGAATAGAAGAGAAGGTTCGTCTGTTGAACTCTATGTGCCAGGCGTAGGAGGACTTACCACTTTTAACTCTCACATGTTGGGTGTGGCTGTTCACCTCAGTTGGCTGTGTTGGCCAAGGCCCACTGCCCTAGGTTCCTGTAACCAGAGCCCTCAGGTGGAGGCCAGCAGAAAACAGGAGCCCAGTTCAGGGGACAGAAAGGAATGAATCACCCTATGAGTGTCTGTCAAGAAGGGTTGTCATGCCAGGCGGTGGTGGCACACGCCTTTAATCCCAGCACTTGGGAGGCAGAGGTAGGCGGAATTTCTGAGTTCGAGGCCAGCCTGGTCTACAGAGTGAGTTCCAGGACAGCCAGGGCTATATAGAAAAACCAAAAAAAAAAAAAAAAAAAAAAGGTTGTTCACACTAAGGATTGTTCCCCTCTCTCTGGGGACAATTCATTTTTGTGACTTTCTGCTGCAGAGCAAAGGATCACAGACAGGCAGCAGGGTCCCAGCCAGAGAAGCCATAGAAGACTTCCAAGACTACCTCTGTCACTATGTAATGAAGTCATGGGGTGTACAGTTGGCTGATGCATGATACCACCCCTCCCCAACCCCTCACCATTGCCGCTACCACCAAACTGTAGGCTTTGTAATGGCAAAGTGATGCCCCTGTTATTCCCCAAGGTGTTCTCAAGGCCAGATGTAACCCCTGCTCAGTCAGCCACACCCTCCAGTAAAAGAGCAGAACACCTCCAGAGTAGTTTCCTTCGGCCTGGGTTCGGGACCTGGTATACAGTAAGCTCTGGTACATGGTGTCTTGGGGGTTATTTTTGGATCACCACAGCCAAAGCTCACCAAGGGCCCAAAATGCACCAGGCTTCATGCTAAATAGAACTGTGGTATTCCATTTAATCTTCCTAGGACTTGGTGTGCAAATACCATCTTGCATTTGGGGAAACTGAGGCCCAGGGAGGTGCCCAAAGCCTGTCTGGCAATGGCAGATCCTGGACCCATGGTGGACTTTCCCGAAGCAAACAATGAACAATGTGCCTCAACGGTCACGTGCTGCCACTGAGGAGACCGCTTGGTCTCACCATGCGATCAGAGATCCCACCCCATTCGGTGTCAGAGAGCCTGCAGGGCACTGCCCAACCCCCCCTTTCACAAAATGAGCCTGGAACCTAGAGGCCCAGAGGTATGCTTAGAGGAAAGACTGGATGGTCTGTGGGTCTTTTCACGGAAGCAAGGGGATTCTTTCTGTTCTAAGAGCAGGTTTGAGGTCAAGACCTCAGCTTGGTGATGAAGGCAGCCAGGCTGTCCTCCTCCAGTGCTGGGGCCCCGTCCTCCCTACTAGGTGGCCCTGGGATCCAGCAGGCACAGGCCCTGTCTCCACTGCCGCTGGGTTCCAAGTCCCCTCCTGCAGGTGTCATCAATGATCCCTGAAGGTTCGGGTACAAGCACTGGTTCAAGCCAGTGTCCCCTCAAGGCTGGAAAGGAGCCTCAGCTCATCAGCGAGTGTCCTCTTGCATCTCAGAGACAGACACTGCCGCCCAGTGACTAGATGGCTGGAACAAGCTTCAGGCTTTGCCAGTGCGCATGATTAAACCAAGCCACAGCAGATGAGAGGCAGAAGCATTACCTTCTGAGCCCAAGAGTGTCGCCCTCTGTTTTTGTAGCCTCAGCCTTCTAACCCTGTTCCATGTCCTCTTGGTGGTCTGTAGCCCTTTCTCTGTCATCTGGACTAGCTCCAAATGCTGCTCAGCACAGGGATTTTTCTGAACCTCTCCATCCCAAAAGACCCTTTGAGATGCCTGACCAAGAGCGCTGGGGCAGCGTGGAGAACAGTCTTCGGGTCTACATCCATGCTTTTGCTTTTCTTTCTATCATCTGTAGGTCCAAACTCGCCATCACTGCTCTGCCATTGTGGTGAGAGACAGGGCACACCACTGGCATAGCTCCTCTTGTGCCTCAGTTTCCTACCCTAGGAGATATCCTCCTTTCCCTGTCTCCCCAGGGCCATTTGGATGAGCAGATACACTTGATTGGAGGTCCCTAGTGAACAAGCAAGAGTGTACCCTTGGCTTCAGATGAATTGACAGCTCCTGAGGGGGCTGTGATTATCCCCATTTCCCTGACGGACAAACTGAGGCTGGAGAGGGTAGAAGCTTGGCCAGATGCGTACAACTGGTTCTTCTTGCTGTGTGTACCCACCTTCACTGCATGCCCTCCAGTGCATATCATCCTCAAAGTGTCACCTGTCCGTGCCCACCCTTGAGGGGTGCAACTCCAGTCGGGTACACATTCTCCCATGTGTGGATCAGAATGTGTCCTCAGCCCAGTCCCGGTGTGTAATAAATACTGAGACTGTTGTTCGCTTCTCCAAGCCTTCAGTTTCGTCCTTTCTGGACTGGAGACAATGGCTCTTGTCTTAGCTTGGTGAGACTTGAGATGCACACGAGAAATGTGGCTCAGCCTCAGCAACAAGAAGCCAAGGACACCAGCCTTCGATCTGCCCGCTCTTGCTCCCTCTAGGTCATTCCCTATAGATGTGGCATTCCAGTGCTTAGCGTGCTACCTCCTCAGACATGTGGGAAACCGAGGCCCAGGGAAGGGCAGAGATTTCTGAGGTCACACTGTACCTGGACAGGCCTGGATCTTGGAATTCTTCCTCCCCTTTGCCATAGTTCTCCATTTTGAGCTCCCACTGGCACGGCAGAGGCACACACACACACACACACACACACACACACACACACACACCACACACACCACACCTCGGGTGTCCTCCATTACTACTTATCTTTCACCCCCATTTCCCCACTCCTTGGCCTTCTGGTGGCTTCTAGGTTGTTCCATGCCCCTTCTGGTTCCCTCTTCCTGCAGCACCACTTCCTGAAGGACAGGCTGTCTTGCAAAGCTTCCGAGTTCCCTCAGCAGCCCTGGCCTTCAAGATCCTAGACTCTGAGCCCAGGAAGCTCACACTGTTGCTCAGAGCTTTGCACACAGTTGGGCCTCAGAAAATCCTGCTGAATGAAGAGATGGAATGTTAGGCTTGATACTAAGGTCTGGACCTGGTGGGCCTGGGTCTAGATTCAGGGAAGCCCTATTCCACATCATTCTGATTTCTGGACCTTGTTTTTGCCCGGGAGAACAAAGGAGTTGGTAGGATGGCCTCTTTCTCACCCCAGAGGAAGGCTAGTGGTAGAGCTGAGGCCCAGAGGTGGCCTTGAGGGGTTAAGGTAGGATAAGAACAAACATTCCCATGGGCAGGCTGAGCTGGCTTGCTTATGGGGAAGTGAGCTCCCCATGGTTGGAGGCATGCAAGCAGGATTAGCGGTGGTGGTAGGGGAGCCTGGAGGTCAGAGCTAAGACCAGTCACAGACAGAGCTGAGAGGCTCTCTGGCTCTGAGCTGACTCAGCTTCAAATAGCCACAATCCAGACTAGAAATGGAGGTGCAGGGGCAGCCTGACTACAGTGCTCAGAGCCTGGGGTGGTGTACATGTTTGCTGTCACTGTCTTCACCAGGTTGACAGTTGGGCCACTCCCAGGATGGCTGCAGCCTCCTGAGGTCAGAATGCCCTGGCCCCAGTTACCAGGTTTCATGAGGTGCTCTGCCTGGGGCCTTGCCTTGAACCCTGAGGGCTGGAAGACAAGAATCTTAAGTAGACCCCCACTGCCCCTGCTCCTAGCTCTTGTGACCTTTCCCCTAGCTCTCCCTCACCCTCCTCTCCCTCTCTCCCCCTCTCATTCCCCTCTTTCTCATCCCCCTCTGTCTCATCCCTCTCTGTCTCATCCCCCTTTGTCTCATCCCCCTCTGTCTCATCCCCCTCTGTCTCATCCCCCTCTCTCTCACCCCCCTCTCCCTCATCCCTGTCTCCCTCATCCCCCTCTGTTTCATTCCTTGCCTCCACATAGAGCCCCATCTTTTCCACGCCTCCCAATCACGGCAAACGGCCTCATCAATCATGTTCTCTCTAATTAACTTCTAATTTACCTCTTTAGTCAAATTTGTTTACAATCAGAGACAAGAAAACACGCAGCAGCCTGTGGTACGGATGAGGGGACCAGCTCCAGAGACCGTGAAGGATCAATCAGCCCTTGACCAGGCAGCAGCTCTGAGGCTCCACCTCCTTCTGAGGGCAGTAAGGAGTGGATGGGGACCACTGCTCAGTGTCCTTGCCGCAGCCTAGAGCAGGCATTCAGAGTCCCTATCTGTCTGGCTTCCCAGCCCCTGCTGGTCTTCTTCCTATCCATAGAGGAGCCAGCCAACTGTAGCTGGTCTCCTGCCCCTATGCAGCCCTGTGGCCTCAGAAAGCAGCTGGACACCTCTGCTCTTCAGCTTAGAGTGAAGGAAATTACCACCCACCTCACAGCGCCATGGGATGGCCTGGGGCCCCCAATCACTACCTGGTGCAGCTTATGACCCTGGCTCCAGGGGTGGGGGCCAGACAAAAAAATGCCTTTGTTTTTATAGTTTGGAAGTGTCAATTGTTTCAGAAATTTGAACTATTTCAAATTTCTCAAAGGAAAGTCACAGTATGTGGCCAGTCAAATGCACACTATATTTTCTAAGATACAAAGGCCAGAATTGGGACCTCTAGGTTCCAAGTCACATCCACACCATCTCAGTGAGAGCCTAAGGTTGTGGTTTTTGCCTTTGCTTGTATATGTGTGTGTTTATACTCATATGAGCACATGTGAGGCCTGTGGAGGCCGGAGGCAGATGTCAGGTGTCGTCCTTGCTTGAACTACACTTTGTCTTTTGAGACAGGGTCTCTCACTGAACCTAGAACCCAAGAATTTGGCTCTGCTGGCTGGCCAGTGCCCCGGGGAAGCCTCTTGCTTTCTTTCCACTCTCAGCACCAGAGTCTGGGGCTTTGAAGAGAGGAACCCTGAGATTTTTGGGGGAGACTTCACATGTTCCAGTCAATGGGAGGACTTAGAAGACGTGGAGACATTTTCTTAGGCCTTTAGCCAATGTCAAGGGACAAACAAGTGATAGAAGGTAAGGGGGGAGGGGTAATGATTATTAATGGCTCTGCAATAATTTGAGCAGTGGAGAGCACTCAGTCACCTTGGAAGAGACCATCCAATAGGGGTGCAGGAGCTCAAGGAGCAGAGCAGAGAGGAACCAGAGCTGGGGGAACAATGGGCTCTGGCAGGGGACCAAGGATCCCTGTGCGACCTTGGTCCTGTGCGGTTGATTTCCTGCTTATTGTTCATCAATCAGATCATTGCTTGCACTTTGTACTCTCTCTTCCCTTCCTGCAACATTCCTCCAGCTCTTCCCATGCTTGCTCCTACAAGTCTCAGCTCAGTTGTTCCTCTAGAACTCTCATGAAGCCCTCCAACCACATCATACATACATATATGCACATGTACACATACATATACACACATTCAGATACACACATACACATGTGCACACTCACATACATACATGTATACTTACACACATACATGCACACACACACTCTCATGCGCACTCACACACATACATCACATATATGCAGTCTCTCTCACACACACACATGCCATCTCTCTCATACACAGAGGCACACATACACACATGCATGCATACTCACACATACATACATGCACACTCACACACACATACATGCACTCACATTCAAATACACGTACATGCACACACACACGTGCACATACACTCTCATACACACTCATACACATACATCACATATATGCAGTCTCTTTTACACACACAGACACACATACACACATATATGCATACTCACACACATGTACACACGTGCACCCACATTCACACACATACATGCACACTCTCATACACACTCACACACGTGACACATATGCAGTCTTTCTCATTTCTCTCTCTCTCTCTCTCTCTCTCTCTCTCTC
>JADRCD010205932.1:1187-14817 GCA_019843815.1 Montemys delectorum | reverse complement strand
CAGAGGAAGCAAGATCATTAGTTGAAATAGTCCCAATACCTTCAATGGATAAAGAGAGCAATATAGAAATATAGGACTTCCTTGACAATTGCCAGGAACACTGGAGGGTCTGCATCAGCACTTCAGCCACTGAGTACCCATGTTAGTGCTGAGAATAGAGCAAAGTTCCATTAAAGAGCATTTAGTTGATCTTAAATTCTAAGCAGTCTCTCCAGCTCCTCAAAGACTTATTTTTGCTTTGGAATCAGTCTCTATTCAAGAATCTTTGCTGTGTGAAAAGTCATTTTTGTAAGATAAACACGGTTTATTTATTTATTTTCTTATTTATTTATTTACTAATTTACTTGTTTTTTTTGCTTGAGTCCTATGTGTAACTGGAGGAGAAACAGAGTGGGCTTTAGGAAATGACAATATGTTTAAAGACGTATAATTGTGATAGGTTCAGTATTTTTAAATTACATGTGTTTATTTTCCTGTTTTATGGAAGAAACTGTCTTTGTTATATTAATTATGTAAATATTTGGCTTAATGGAAAGACATGTGAGAAAAGAGAAACTAGAAGAAAACAATGGATATTTAAAAACTGTGGGTCAAGTTGTTAAGTGTGTTAGCTTCTGTCCCTGATGTGCCCATGCTGTGGAAAGCACAGGAAGAGGAATCTTTCTTCGGCTGGTGCTCTGCTGTGTGGGTTAGGGCTAGTCTTCCTTTCCAGCTTGTTCCACTGAAACTTTTGATTGTTTAATCTCTTACTATGTCCTTTCTAACTCCTTTTAAGGGGACACTGAATGGAGACTTCTGCTGGAGATCTCCTAGGAGCAATGCCATGATTGTACTTTCATATCTATTGTGTCATTCATAAAAGGCAACTGAAATTCACAACTGGAGAGCTAGCGTTCACCAATTCAGTTTTCAACAAACTCATAACATTTTTTTACCCTCATTCACCCAGGGCTCAAATCTGTAAATTGGCCCTTGCATCATTAAAGTGAGAGCAGTTGTGAAATTTCTTGAATCTCTTTAGAACACCAAAACTTACTTTTAAAGTCTAAGAGTTATATGGAAGGAATATGCTATCCTACTGGGCCTGAAACTGAAAGCTCTGAGTCTATCAAGGCACAGGTCATTTTTCTCTTCCATATTTTGTTGTTGTCATTGTTGTTGTTGTTGTTGTTGTTGTTGTTTTATTTTAAAATAATCCAAGCTCCCAACCGGGATGACTGCCAACCAACTTGAACATGAGGGTTAGTTTCTCAGTCCACTAACACACATTCCTGTGTTTTCTCTAGCAGCCCAAAGCAGAAGTTTCCATGGGAGTACAGGCTACACAAACAGAAGCTTAGAGAAGATAGGATCCTGAGAAGACACAGTGTCCCATGCTGATATGATTTGCTTCATGATAGGCTTCTAATGCCAACAAAAAGTTTTCTTACAAGAAATCTCAGACGACAGATGATTTAGAATACAGTAATAAATAGAATGGATGGTGAAAGAAAACTATACGTATGCATTTTATAATTACTTGTCAATAGGTTACTCATGGCAGCCAATAAATGCAATGTAAACCCCTGAATACACTAGCACATGAAGTCTTGTGAAAAGTAATGGATAGAGGATAGATGAGGAATTGAAAGGGAAGGAATGGAGGTTTGCTTAAATTAGATTACATGCATATATAAAACTCTCAGAAAATAAGAAGATTTTAAAAAGCAATATGAAAATGATAAAAGACTAATTAAATAATAGGACAGTAACAGTATAATAAAAAGTAGGCTCTTCTTAAAGTACATTATTGAGATTATTATGCTTGATTTCTCTCTGGCACAGTATCAGGCTCCAGTAGATATCTAAGACTTCATCTGATTCATTGGGGAATTTTCTCTGACTGTCCTGGGATCCTTGCTCTAAAACAGTCATTACTTTCACACCCATTCATGCACAAAATCTATATAAATAAGAAGACCATATATACCCAGGCTCATACTATAAGCATCAGATATACATTATAACATTTATTTTTAAATGTAAAATGATAGATATTGATCATAAGTCCTCTAATAATGCTTACAAGCCAAAATATATAAGAAAATATAGAAATAGATTATTGAAGGAAGTGTATCTTTCAAGATATCAAGATTCCTTTTTTTTTTTAGTGGATATTTTCTTTATTTACATTTTAAATGTTTTCCCCTTTCTGGGTTTCCCCTTCTGAAACCTCCTATTCTATCCTTTCTCCACTTGCCTCTATGAGGGTGTTTCCCCACCTACCCACCCACTTCTGTCTTCCCACCCTGGCATTCTCTACACTAGGGCATCAGACACCCTCAGGCCCAAGGGCCTTTCCTCACACTGATGTCTAACAAGGTCATCCTCTGCAACATATGTGGCCAGAGCTATGGGTCTGTAATCTTTGGTTGGTAGTTTAGTGCCTAGGAGCACTGAGGGATCTGGTCTGATGACACTGTTGCTCCCTCCATGGGGCTGTAGACACCTGAGCTCCTTCAGTCCAAATCCTCCATCAAGGACCTCCACTCTCAGTCCAATGGTTGGATGTTAGCATCCTCCTTTGTATTTGTCAGTCTCTGGCAGAGACTTTCAGGAGACAGCCATATCAGGCTTCCATCAACAAGCACTTCCTGGCATTCATAATAGTGCCCACATACCTATTTTCACTTGATCTTTGACAAGTTGCTAAAGCCATCTAATGGAAAAAAGCATTTTTAGCAAATGGTGCTGGTTTAACTGGTGGTCAACATGTAGAGGAATGCAAATTCATCTAATTTTATCTTCCTGAACAAACCTCAAGTCCAAGTGTATCAAGGACCTCCACATAAAACCAGATACGCTGAATCTAATAGAAGAGAAAGTGGAGGAAAGTCTTTAATGGGTGGGCACAGGGGCAAAGTTCCTAAACAGAAGACCAATGGCTTATGCTCTAAAATCAAGAATCAACAAATGGGAACTCATAAAATTGCAAAGTTTCTGTAAGGCCGAGGACACTGTCAATAGCACAAAATAGCAACCAACAGATTGGAAAAAGATCTTTGCCAATCTCACACCTGATAGAGGGCTAATATCCAAAGTTTCTTTTCTTTAAGTGACATCTCAAGGTGAGAAAAAAGCATAAGCTGATGAAAACAACTCAAAGTAAAAATATATTCATATTTCTACTCAAGATGTCAAAAACTTCATATCATATTTTAATCCTCTAATGTAATAATTTGTAATTTATTTGAACCATTATCTTAAATTACATTATTTTATTTGTCATCCTCTTTTGTTATCTATGTATTTCATAGTTTATTACCCAGTTGGTTTACCAAAATTTCCCATTATCCCACCACATCTTTAATGGAAAAAACAATCCCAAAAACGCATTCTAAATTTAGGTATGTAATAAGGTCTTACAACTCTTTTTAAAGTTTATATTCATGCCTAGTGAGATAAACAGTGCAATAATATGGTTTTTTTATATGATATGTATGCATTTTGTGCTTTTCTTTATTGTTTTGATTCTTATGGGCATAATAACAGCCCATAGTTTTCATTTTCTAGTTTTGAAGCAATATTTAGGGAAAAATATATATGTAATATTTTTAAATTGTAATTTGAACTGATTGAAAAATTTTGTTTTCTTTTTTGTCATGATGTACTCAGAAAATAAAAAGATCTAAATTTTTCTATACTGCACAGATGGATTTAATAAATAGAGGATGTCTGGAAAAGTGTATTTATTCATGGTATAAGACTTGGAAAAATGGGTTCATAGCAAAAACCCTAAAAGAGTGATCTTGGAATAACTATCATGATTACCAGCGCAGCTCTAAGCATACATGTGAAGGTATCCATGTGAGTCTTGCTCATCCTCATCATCTATCTCCAGGATCCGATGACCCTCCTCCTGATTCTCTGACACTTTTTCTGGTCCAACTCTAGCTCCACCTCTCTATTCCTGTCCAATTACATGCCTGTCACAGCCCTAATGTTTTTAGACAGAGAAAATGGTGTAGGATATACCTTCTTCTCAGCACCTCATGTTATCTTCTCCAAAATTGATTATATAATCAGTCACAAAACAGCCCTCAACAGATACAAGAAGTTTGAAATAATCCCATGCATCCTATCAGACCACCATGGAAAAAGGCTGGTCCTCAATAACAATATAAACAATAGAAAGCCCACTTAAACATGAAAGCTGAACAATATTCTACTCAATGATAACTTGGTCAAAGAAGGAATAAAGAAAGACATTAAAGACTTTTTAGAGTTTAATGAAAATGAAGCTACAACACACCCAATCTTATGAGATACAATGAAAACAGTCCTAAGAGAAAACTCATAGCTCTGAGTGCCTCCAAAAAGAAACTGGAGAGAGCATACACTAGCAGCTTGACAGCACAACTGAAAGCTCTAGAACAAAAAGAAGTAAATTCTCCCAAGAGAAGTAAATGCCAAGAAATAATCAAACTCAGGGCTGAAATCAAAGAGGAAAAAAAAAGAACTACACAAAGAATCAACCAAATCAGAAGCTAGTTCTTTAATAAAATCAACAAAATAGATAAACCATTAGCCAGACTAATTAGAGGGCACAGAGACAGTATCCAAACTAACAAGGTCAGAAAAGAAAAGGAAGACATAACAACAGAAACTGAGAAAATCCAAATAAAATCATCAGATCCTACTATGAAAGCCTATACTCAACAAAACTGGAAAACCTGGATGAAATGGACAATTTTCTAGACAAATACCAGGTACCAAATTTAAATCAAGATCAGATAAATCATCTAAAAAGTACCATATCCCATAAAGAAATAGAAACAGTCATTAATAGTCTCCCAACCAAAAAAAGTGCAGGACCAAATTGGTTTAGTGCAGAGTTCTATCAGTCCTTCAAAGATGACATAACACCAATACTCCTCAAATTATTCAACAAAATAGAAACAGAAGGTACTCTACCAAATTCATTCTATAAAGCCACAATTACTCTAATACCTAAACCACAAAAAGACCCAACAAAGAAAGAAAACTTTAGACCAAATTCCCTTATGAATATTGATGCAAAAATACTCAATAAAATTCTAGCAAACAGAATCCAAGAAGACATCAAAAGATTATCCATCATGATCAAGTAGGCGTCATCCCAGGGATACAGGGATGGTTCAATATATGGAAATCCATCAACATAGTCTACTGTATAAACAAACTCAAAGAAAAAAAAATATGATCATCTCATTACATGCTGAGAAAGTATTTGGTAACACCCCTTCCTGAAAAAAGTCTTGGAAAGATCAGGAATTCAAGGTCCATATGTAAACATAGGTAAAGCAACATACAGCAAACCAGTAGACAACATCAAACTAAGTGGAGAGAAAGTTGTAGCAATTCCTCTAAAATCAGAGATTAGACCAGGCTGCCCACTCTCTCCCTACCTATTCAATATAGTACTTGAAGACCTATCCAGAGCAATTAGACAACAAAAGGAGATCAAAAGGATACAAATTGGAAAGGAAGAAGTCAAATTATCACTATTTGCAGATGATATGATAGTATACTTAAATGACCCCACAAATTCCATCAGAGAACTCCTAAACATGATAAACTACTTCAGCAAAGTGGTTGGATATAAAATCAACTCAAACAAATCAGTGTCCTTCCTCTACACAAAGGATAAACAGTCTGAGAAAGAAATTAGGGAAATGACACCCTTCAAAATAGACACAAACAATATAAAATAACTTGGAGTGACTCTAACAAAGCAAGTGAAAGATCCTTATGATAATAACTTCAAGTCTCTGAAGAAAGAAATTGAAGATCTCAGAAGATGGAAAGAGCTCCCATGCTCATGGATTGGCAAGATTAATATAGTCAAAATAGCCACCTGCTGAAAGCTGTCTCCAGATTCAATGCAATCCACATCACAATTCCAACTCAATTCTTCACAGCATTAGAAAGAACAATTTGTGAATTTATCTGGAATAACAAAAAACCTACTATAGCGAAAACTATTCTCAACAATAAAAGAACTCCTGGTGGAATCCCCAGCCCTGACCTCAGGCTGTACTACAAAGCAATTGTGATAAAAACTGGAAGGTATTGATACAGTGACAGGCAGGTAGATCAGTGGAATAGAATTGAAGACCCAGAAATGAACCCACAAACCTATGGTCACTTGATCTTTGACAAAAGATCATCTAGTGGAAAAAAGAAAGCATTTTCAACAAATGGTACTGGTGGTCAGCATGTAGAAGAATGCAAATTGAACCAATCCTATCCACTTTTACAAAGCTCAAGTCCAAGTGGATCAAGGACCTCCACATAAAACCAGATACACTGAAAGTAATAGAAAAGAAAGTGGGAAAGAGCCTCTAGCATATGGGCACTGAGAAAAATTTCTTGAACAGAACAACAATAGCTTGTGCTCTAAGATCTAGTATTGACAAATGGGAACTCATAAAATTGTGAAGCTTCTATAAGGCAAAGGATACTGTCAATAAGACAAAAAAGCAAGCAACAGATAGGGATCTTTACCAATCCTACATCTGATAGAGGGCTAATATTCAATATATAGAACGAACTCAAGAAGTTAGACTCCAGAGAACCAAAGAACCCTATTAAAAATTGGGTTGGTGAGCAGGGGGATGAGAAGGGGGGGGAAACAGGGTTTTTTTTTTCTTTTTTTTCTTTTCTTTGGATGGGAAATGGGGAAAAGAGATAGCATAAAACATGTAAATAAAGAAACTATATAATAAAAATGAAAAAAAAATGGAATACAGAGCTAAACAAAGAATTCTCAACTAAGGAATATCAAATGGCTGAGAAACACCTAAAGAAATGTTTAACATACTTAGTCATCAGGGAAATGTAAATTAAAACAACCCTGAGATTCTACCTTATACCAGTCAGAATGGCTAAGATCAAAAGTCAGGTGACAGAAGATGCTGGCGAGGTAATTTGGAGAAAGAAGAACACTCTTTCACTGTTGGAGGGATTGCAAGCTGGTACAACCACTCTGGAAATCAGTTTGGCGGTTGCTCAGAAAATTGGACATAGTCTACCTGAGGACCCAGCTATACCACTCATGGGCATATATCCAGAATATGTGCCAACATGTAATAAGGTCACATGCTTCATTATGTTCATAGCAGCCTTATTTATAATAGCCAAGAGCTATAAAGAACCCAGATGTCCCTCAACAGAAGAATGGAGACAGAAAATGTGGTACATTGACACAAAGGTGTACTACTTAGCTATTAAAAGCAATGAATTTATGAAATTCTTAGGCAAAAGGATGGAACTAGAATGTATCATCCTGAGTGAGGTAACCCAGTAACAAAAGAACACACAAGGTATGCACTCACTGATAAGTGGATATTACTCCAGAATCTCAGAATACCCAAGATACAATCAGCAAACCACATGAAACTCAAGAAGAAGGAAGACCAAAGTGCAGATACTTTGATTCTTCTTAAAAGAGGCAACAAAGTACCCTTGGAAGGAGTTACAAATACAAAGTGTGGAACAGAGACTGAAGGAATGAGAATCCAGATAATGACCCTCGTGGGGATCCATCCCATATACAATTGACAAAGGCAGACACTATTGTGAATGCCAATAGTGACAGCAGCCTGATTTAGCTGTCTCCTGAGATGATTTGCCATTGGCTGACAAATTACAGAAGTGGATATTCACAGCCATTTGTTGGACTGAACACAGGGTTCCCAATGAAGGAGCTAGAGAAAGGAACCAAGGAACTGAAGTGGTTTGCAGTCTCATAGGAGGAACAGCATTTTGAACTAACCAGTAGCCCCAGAGCTCCCAGGGACTAAACCACAAACCAAAGAGTACACATGGAGGGACTCATGGCTCCAGCTGCATATGGAGCAGAGGATGGCCTAGTCAATCATCAATGGGAGAAGAGGCCATTGGTCCTTTGAAGACTCTATGCCCCAGTGTAGAGGAATGCCAGGGCCAGGAAGAGGTGAGGGTGGGTTGGTGAGCAGGGGTAGAGGGACTATTTTGGAGGGGAAACCAGGAAAGGGGAGACTATTTGAAATGTAAATAAAGAAAATATCTAAGAAAAAAAGAATTTAGACTCCAGAAAACAAAAGAAATTGAGGAAGAGAGAGACCCCATAGGAAGATCAGAAGTGTCAAGTAGCCCAGACCCCCAAGATCTCTCAGACAGTGAGCCAGGCAGCATATAATAGATGGTCCAAGGCCTGAATACGTATACAATAAAGGACTGCCTGGTCTGGCCTTAATGAGAAAAGACCCACCTAACCTGTGAGAGACTTCAGGCCCAAGGAATGGGGAGGTTTGGTGGGGTGTGGGGGTGCATAGAGGAGTGGGTACTCCTCTTGGAGAGAGGGGAGGAGAAATGGGGTTGGGAACTCTTGAAGGAAGAATGAAAGGGGGATACTGATTGGAGTGTAGAAGTAGATTAAAGACAATAAATAAATACATAGTTACATACATAAAAATTGGGTACAAAGCTAAACAGAATTTTCAACAGAGGAATCTTTAATAGCTGAAAAACAAGGAAATGTTCAATAGCCTTAGGTATCAGGTAAATGTAAATCAAAATTACCTTGAGATTCTACCTTATTCCAACCAGTTTGTTTAAGATCAAAAGCTCAATCAACAGCACATGATGGCAATGTTGGGAAGAAAGGGCAATGCTCCTCCATAGCTGTTAAGATTGGAAATTGGTTCAATCACTCTGGAAATCTTTCTGGCAGTTTCTCAGAAAATTGGAAATAGTTTTACCTGATGACCAAACTGTAGTGTTCCGGAGCATAGAACTGAAAGATGGTCTATAATATCACAAGGACACATGTTTTACTATGTTCATAGTAGTCTTATTCATAATAGTCAGAAGCTGAAAACAACTCAGATGTCCTTAAACTGAAGAATGTATAGAGAAAATGTGGTTCATTTATACAGTAGAGTACTATTCAGCTATTAAAAACAAGGACATCATGAATATGTCAGGAAAACTGGATAGAACTAGAAAATATCATCCTATGTTAGGTATGCCAGACTCATAAGACATGCATGGTATATACTCACTGATAACTGGATATTAGCCATAGAGTACAGAATAACCATGATATATACCTAACAGACCTTAAGTTAAGAAGGAAGACCCACTTAGAAGGGAAGAGTGGAATTATCATTGGAGGTAGATAGAGGGACAAAGGTGGGAGAAGGAAGGGAGAGAGGAATGGCTGTCAGGATCAGGTATGAGGAGAGATGGGAGGGAACAGGACACAAGCATGGAGGGCCAAGAGAATGAATGAAAATATGAAGTTTCTGGGGGCCAGGCCTGGAGTGAACCTCAAGGAAGTCCCAGAGACCTGGGATAGGTGAAGTTTCCAGGACTGAGTGAGGGTTACCTTAGCCAAAGTAACCAACAGTGGGATACTGGAGGGATGGGGACAGCAAACCACCTTCCAAATTTTCAACCCCAAATTGGTTCTGTCTAAAAGAAAAACAAGAACAAAAATGGAGCCGACTAAACAAATGGCTGACCAGTAACTGTCCAAATTTGGGATCCATCTCATGGGAGGACAGATAACCCTGACACTATTACTAATGCTATGTTGTACTTGTAAACAGTAGCCTAGTGTGGCTGTCCTTGAGAGGCTCCACCAGCAACTGACTGAACCAGATACAGATACTCACAGACAACTAATCTGACTGAGGTTGGGGACCCCTATGGAAGAGTTAGAAGGATTGAAGGAGCTGAATAGGATTGCAGTCCTATAGGAAGACCATCAGTGTCAACTAACCTGGACCCCTTGGAGTTCCTAGAGCCTAAACCACTAACCAAAGAGCATGTATGAGCTGACCCAAGATCCCTGGCACATATGTAGCAGAGGACTCCCTTCTCTGGCCTCAGTGGAAGAGGATGTGCCTAATACTGTAGAGACTTAATACCCCTGGAACCAGGGATCTTGGGGATGGCAGAGAAGTGAGTACTCTCAGAGGTAAAGAAGAGGAAGGATGAGAGAAGTAATCTTCAAGAGGAGACCTGAAGGGTGGGGCAACATTTGGGATGTAAAAAAAGTAATAAAAGTTAAATAAATAAATAAATAAATAAATAGGATGATAAAGTTTTATATATAAAGCTATCTTCTCTTTATAAAAGTGGCACCATTAAATTCTAATTTTTTCTGTTTAACCAATGAGTATAACTACACAATATGAATGTAATTGAAGCTCACATCATCAGACTTTGCTAGGCAGCACTAGTTCCTGTGTCTTGTTTGTAGAGGAATTTTAATCCAGTCACATGGCAGCTCTGGCTATAGATCACAATGAAAGACCTTCTAGGTAAGCTTGATTCACCTAAAATACAGACATTCCTTTAATCCCAGGAGACAGAGGCAAGCAGAGCTTTGAGCTCAAGACCAGCCTGATATAGAACAAGTTTCAAGAAAAGAAAAGCTTTGGTCCAGGGGTGGTATAAGCCTTTAATTACAGCAATCAAGAGACAGAGAGACATGCAGATCTCTGAGTTCTAGTCAGTCAGTTGGACTGAGTCAATCACTGGAAAGGGAATGCAGTAGGGTGGAGTTCATGATAATTCAGGTCCTGGACTTCATGTGTGAGTTGTAAAATAGTTTTACATCTGTGCTCCATTGAATCCCCTCCACCATGATATGCTATCTCAAGTCCCAAGATAGGGTGGAACCAACTGACTTGTACTTCCTTAAACCATGAGCTAAAATAAATTTTTTTCCCACTTAAGTTCTGCTCTCATGGAATGTGAACACAGTAATAGAGAGTCTGCTGAATACTCTTCAAAACACATGAAAAGTAAAACTCAAACAAAATACATTCTAGATATTTCTCTTTTCAGGTAGTAGTGCCCTGTTATATTAATCATGAATTTCAAAAACTACAATTGCATTCACTAGGTAACCAGTATTTATTTTATTGTATCACAAACCAAGCTATCACACTAGGTGTATTTTCAAACTTTTGCAATGTATGTGCTTGGAGATAGCATGGCTTTCCCTAGCAGGTACATTCCCAAATATTGGTATACTAGTTAAGAGATCTCAAGTAAGTAAAAATTAAGAAACAAGTCCTTCTTTCTAAAGTTTTAGGGTTAAAATATTTATTCATATCAGATGATTAAATTCTAACCTAATCAAATGATACAATTATTTTTTATTACTTTTAATTTTTTACAATTCAGTCATTACCACCTCCCAGTCCTCCCTCCCACAGTTCCTCATCCCATTCCTCCTCCTTCCTGTCTCTAAGAGGGGGTCCATCCCCCTTCCCAGCCTCCCTACTCCCTGGGGCTTCAAGTCACTCAAGGGTTAGACTCATTGAGGCCAGACCAGGCAGTCCTCTGCTGTATGTGTGTTGGGAGCCTCATATCAGCTGGTGTATACTGCCTGATTGGTGGGTCAGTGTCTGGGAGATTTTAGGGGTCCTGGTTAATAGAGACTGCTGATCTTCCTATGGAGTCGCCCTCCTCCTCAGCTTCTTCTACTCTTACCCTAATTAAACCACCAGGATCCCAACTTCATTTCAATGGTTCAATGTAAGTATCTAGGTCTGTCTCAGTCAGCTGCTTGTTGGACCTCTTGGAGGACAACTATGCTAGGCTCCTGTCTGTAAGCGCTCCACAGCATCATCAGTAATAGTATCAGGCCTTGAAGGCTCCTCTTAAGATAGATCCCAAGTTCAACAAGTCCCTGGACCTCTTTTCCCTCTGTCTCTTCCCCATTTTTGTCCCTGCAGTTCTTTTAGACAGGAACTAGTAGAGATGCCCACCTCATTGTGGCCAAGAAGCAGAGAGCAATAGGAAAGAACCTGGTTTTAACATCAAGTGCATGACCAAGATATCCTTCTACTCCATCTGCTCCCTAGCCTCATAGCTATAAACCCACAAGGTCATACAATATGTAGCTTAGATACCTCCCGATACAATAAATTTTTAATGACTGGACCCACACTTACATTTTGTAAGGCACATCATACACAAACTAATAGACTGTAGGCACATTAAAACTAATTATACTTTTTTTTTTTTTAGAATGCCTCCTAGTCTAATAATTTATTACTATTTGTTGTTTGTATCTCAGTGGCTTATTAGTATTTATAAAAAGACTTACTCTCGATATAAGTATATGATTCTCTTTTTGTTTGGTATCCAGCATGCAATACTCCTGTTCAACCCACCATAATCAGTTAAATAAACTTCTTAGTGTTGAAAATGTTTATATGTATTTACTATTACAAATTAATAGAGTTACACAATTCTCAGATATTTTATGGGTTTTGGTAATCTCAAATTAAAGACATCATGCATGCTGAGCTTGTAAATACTGTCCTGGCTATCATTGGTAGAACTGAGCTGAGGTGATGGGAACTAATTTTATTAACTCTTGTATCTAGCAAATGGCCAACCCAAGTGTTTCTCTCAGTTCTGACTTTAGAACAGAAACTATTAACGATATATTAAACTAAACTGTGATAGGGTTTATGATGACCCACCTGTACCTGAAAATAGATCACTTTTCACCACTTCTATTTATATTAATTTTTTGTAGTTCAAAGCTTTTTTTATGTTTTTTTTTGTAGTTTACTTGCTATAATTGAGATATTCACTTGTTTTAATATTTTTAGATAAAGCAAAAGACAGTAGAAGCATGATTCTATATATTTTAATATACTATTACATTTCATAGCATTAGATAGAGAGGTTTTTCATACTATACTATTGTATTGTCTAATTCTATTTTATCTTAAAATAATATACTTCAAAATATTTAGTTGTTAATATTCAGAAAATAATTTTAAAAATCAATAGTATTTAGGCTGTTTATTTTTTTAGTTGGTTTTCCTTCCATCAAATACCAATGACATTAATTTATCAAATTAATCAAAAATTAAAATGCAAAATCATATAGCAGCAAAAATGATTGAAAATTTTATTCTTGACTGCCACGAACACGCATATTTAAGTCAAGAAAAATTGTTCTAATTCTCAGTAAGCTTCATTTTAAGATTCTGCAATAGTTATGTGACTCACCTTTATCACAATGGTTGTCACAAATATCAAATGCACAAAGCCCTTACGACTGTAAAAGAGGAAATGTATAAACAAACACTATGTGTAATAATAATAAAGTTATACTATCATTTTAAAAACAGTTTTACAGATACAAGCCGCAAAAAGAAAAAGCTAGACACAGCTCACAGGAGGATGAGTAGGATCCAGAAGTTAGATCAGAATGCTGAGTTATTTTGAGGCCAAGCAGAGCCTTTTGGTCAGAAGCTGAGTGAAGTCAGCTTGAATCAGTAAGCTTGGAGACTTTTCACAAGTGTAGCTGAGTTGAACTAGACAGAAGGAGTTTATAAATACTAGAAAAGGTAGCAGATTCAGCAGTAAGCCTCTGTTTCAAAAATTACAACAGGTGAATCAAAGTTACTTTTACACTAGATCCTAAGTTTTAATCAAATTAATGTTAATTAAAATAGTATTTTATTATTTTTTCCTTTTCTTATCCTCCTTCTAACACCTCCCATATAACTTACTTCTAAACTTCCCAATGTCCCCTGATTCCAATGTTCCCATGTTTCTTCCCTATTCCCTCTCACATTGATGGCCC
>JADRCD010205931.1:0-10382 GCA_019843815.1 Montemys delectorum | reverse complement strand
GCCCTCAGGGCCTCAGTCCTTTTCCTTCACCCAATGCCAGATCAGGTTCTCTTCTCCCCCTCTCACTACCCTCCCTGCCCCCATTCCGTCTACTTTCCTTCCCAGGTCCCTCCTTCCCTCACAACTTGTGATTGCTTTCTTCTCTCTCCCAATTGGGAAGGAGGAATCCTCACCTGGGTACTTCAGCTTGTACTTTTACTACAGAGTAATAGTGATAAAAATTGTGTGTTTCTCTCCTCCTATTGATGATAGAATTTGCAATCCTCTACTATATGTATGCTGACAGAACAATTAGTCCCACCATGTATAGTCCTTGGTTGGTGGTTGAGTCCCTGGGAGCACTGAGGTTACTAGTTAGTTCATATTGTTGTTCGTCCTGTGAAGGTTCTGTGCCCCAGTGTAGGGGAATGCCAGGGCCAATAAGTGGGAGAGGGTGGGGTGGCAGGCATGTGGGGGGAGGCAACAGGGGTTTGTTCTTGTTCTTTGCGTTTGTTTGTTTGTTTGTTTGGAGGGGGAACTGGGAAAGGAGAAATTTACATGTAAATAAAGAAAATACCTAAATAAAAAAAAAGAATCTCAAAAAAAAAAAAAACAAAAAAAAAACAAAAAACAAAACTGTGTGGTATTGGTACTGAGACAGACACATTGATCAATGGAATAGAATTGAAGACCTAGAAATAAAACCACAGACTTACAGACACTTGATCTTTGACAAAGAAGCCAAAAATATACAATGGAAAAAAGAAAGCATCTTCAATAAATGGTGCTGGTCTAACTGGCTGTCTGTATGTAGAAAAATGAAAATAGACCCATATTTATCACCTTTCACAAAGCTCAAGTCCAAGTCGTTCAAGGACCTCAACATAAAACTAAATACACTGAATCAAATAGAAGAGAAAGTAGGAAATAGCCTTGAACTCATTGGGATGGAGGAAATTTCCTAGACAGAATTCCAATGGCTCATGCTCTAAGATCTAGAAATGATAAATGGGACCTCATGAAACTGGAAAGCTTCTGTAAGGCAAAGGACATAGTCAATAAGACAAATCAGCAACCCACAGATTGGGAAAAAAGTCTTCACTAACTCCACCTGACCGAGGGCTAATATCCAAAATATATAAAAAAGCTAATCACCAAAAACCCAAACAACCCAATCAAAAACTGGGGTATAGAACTAAACCAAGAATTCACAACTTGGAATCTCAAATGGCTAAGAGGCACCTAAAGAAATGTTCGAAGTCCTTACTGATCAGAGAAATGCAAATCAAAACAACCCTGGAATTCCACCTTACACAAATCAGAATGGCTAAGATTAAAACCTAAGGTGACAACACATGTTGGAGAGGATGTAAAGACAGAGGAACACTCCTCTATTGCTAGTGGGATTGCAAACTGGTACAATCACTCTGAAAATCAAACTGGAGGTGCCTCAGAAAATTGGAAATAGATCTATCTGAATACTTGGCTATACCACTCTTGGACATATACCCCAAAGATGCCCCACCATGCCACAGGAGCACATGTTCTACTATATTCATAGTGGCCTTATTTGTTATAGCCAGAAGCTGGAAACAACCTAGATGTCCCACAACAGAAGAATGGATACAGAAAATGTGGTTCATTTACACAGTGGAACACTACTCAGCTATTAAAAATGAGGACATCCTGAGTTTTGCAGGCAATTGGGTGGAACTAGGAAATATCATCTGTGGCTTCATTTATAAGACTATGTGAAATATACTGGTTGCAAATTTGAGTTTTACTAAGCAGAAAGGAAAACCTATGAGTTTTTAATGGAGGTCGGCTGTTGTTCTGCCCTTTTGTTTATAATTACAATTATGGAGCCATTATCACAAACAAAAGGAATTATTTTCAGCAACAAGATCAACTGGACAAAAACATCAGAAATAACTGAGTTCAAGAACACCATCTACAAAGAAACACTGGTGATGGGGTTGGGGGCGATGGAAGAATATAGCTCAAGACAACTGTCTGGTTGTTTGTTTTGAAAGGCAAGCAAAACAAAAGTAACATCTGACATTTGGAAGAAATTGATGTAGAATAAATGAAACCATCCAATTGATTTTACTGCAGAAGCATCAAGGGGTTTTAACAATCTGCTATTGCATGTTGCAGGTGCAGGAGTAAATGTGTAGGGCACCTCCAATAAAATGGAGATGGTAATTGGTACAGTGACAGAAACTAAATCTCTGAGATTTTTGTTGCAGACCAAGTGCCAAATACCTCCAGTAGCCTTATGTTCATGCTGGGGACTCATTGAGAAGCTAGCTACTATTGATAATTGTTAAAATGTCCCTTAAGCATTCATCGGCTAAGCTTGGAGCTATTCTCTACTTTACATACTTTCAATTGATAGACCTAAAACCACCTATAAACCATTATTTTGAAAGCCATAATTCAAGGCAAAATGGAATTAAAGACAGTGTGATTATCATTTCTCTCTTTTAATTACTTGGATGATCAATTATTTAAGATCTTTATCTATGAAGATTCTTTTTTCTATTTTTTTTTTATTATTGACATTTCAGATGATATCTCTTCTCCTGGTTAACCCCCTGAAAAAATATCAAAAACAAAAACAACAACAACAAACCCCCTGTTTTCTCCCTCCTCCCCCCTGCTCACCAACCCACCCTCTCCTACTTCCTGGCCCTTGCATTCTCCTACACTGGGGCATAAACTTTCACAGGACCAAGAGCCTCTCTTCCCATTGATGACCAACTAGGCCATCCTCTGCTACATACACTCCTGGAGCCATGAGTCCCACCACGTGTACTCTTTGATTGGAGTTTTAGTCCCTGGGAGCTCTGAGGGTACTAGCTAGTTCACATTGTTGTTCATCCTAAGCGACTCTAAACCTTTCAGCTCCTTGGGTACTCTCTCTAGCTCCTTCTTTGGGGACCCTATGCTCAGTCCAATGGATGGTTGTGAGTCTCTACTTCTACATTATTTGGGCACTCTTAGAGCCTCTCAGGGGACAGCTATATCAGGCTCCTGTCAACCAGCACTTGCTGACATCCACAATATTGTTTGTGTTTGATGATTGACTATGGAAAGGAATTCCAGGTGGAGCAATCTCTGGATTATCCTTCCTTCAGTCTCTCCTCCATAGTTTGTCTCTGCAACTCCTTAGATGGGTATTTTGTTCCCCCTTCTAAGAAGGAACAAAGCTCCACACTTTGGTCTTCCTTCTTCTTGAGTTTCTAGTCGTTTGTGGGTTGTGTTTTGGGTATTCTGAGCTTCTGGGCTAATATTCACTTATCAGAGAGTGCATGCCATGTGTGTTCTTTTGTGATTGGGTTACTTCACTCAGGATGATATTCTCCAGGTCCATCCATAGCCCTAAGAATTTCACAAATTCATTGTTTTTAATAGCTGAATAGTACTCCATAGTGTAGATGTACCACATTTTCTGTATCCATTCCTCTGTTGAGGGGCATCTGTGTTCTTTCCAACCTTAACTGGAATATATACCCTCCTCTGAAAGGCTTTTACTAACTTGAACTGTTGCATCCTTCATTGTAACAGTGTCTCACAGCAACACTTCTTTTTTTGGGGGGATGTATTTTCTTTATTTACATTTCAAGTGTTATCCCTTTTCCTGGTTTTCCAACTCTCAGAAATCCCCTATCCCACCCTCCTCCCCCTACTTCTATGAGGGTGTTCACCCACCTACCAATTCCCACTTCCCCACCCTTGGTTCCCCTACACTGGGACATCTATCGAACTTCTTAGGACCAAGGACCTTTCCTCCCATTGAAGGCCATCCTCTGCTACATATGCAGCTGGAGACATGTGTATACTTTGTTGATGGCTTAGTCCCTTGGAGCTCTGGGCCAGGTGGGGTGGTGGTGGTAAGGTGAGGTCTGGTTGGTTGATATTGTTGTTCCTCCTATGGGGTTGCAAACCCCATCAACTCTTTCAGTCCTTTCTCTAACTCCTCTATTGGGGACCAATTGTTCAGTCCAACGGCTGGCTCTGAGCATCTGCCTCTATATTTGTAAGGCTCTGGCAAGGCCTCTCAGGAGACAGCCATATCAGGCTCTTTTCAGCATGTACTTTTTAGTATCCACAATAGTGTCTGGGTTTGGTAACTATATATGGGATGAATCTCCAGGTGGAACAGTTCCTGGATGGCCTTTCATTCAGTCTCTGTTCAACACATTATCTCCGTATTTGCTCCTGTGAATATTTTGTTCTCCTTCTAAGAAGGACAGAAGCATCCACACTTTGATTATCCATCTTCTTGAGCTTCATGTGGTCTGTGAATTGAATCCTGGTTATTTGGAGCTTTGGGGCTAATATCCACTTATCAGGGAGTGCATACTATGTGCATTCTTTTGTGATTGCGTTACCATAGTAAATGCCTGAGGACCCAGATATACCACTCCTGGGCAAATACTCAGAAGATGCTCTAACATGTAATAAGGATTCATGCACCACTGTTGTGGGTCTTTTTGTCAGAGGTTTCCCACGGAGATCTCTGGCCCTGCTTGGTGAAGGAGCCCTTGTGAAGGGAATCAAGCAAGCATGGACGTGGCTGTCTCTGCCATGTCTTCCAGTTTTCTCTGTTTCTTCATGCTGCCTTGTACTGAGTTGGGTCAGGCTGGGCCAACAGGACGGCTAGCCAGTGAACAGTGTGGCACATCTTCAGGCTGCGTTTTGTGAGAGCAAATCTCTTCTCTAGTGTTACAGCTCTAAGAAAAAAAGGCTCAGACCACGGAGTAGATCTTTCATGTGCATTACTTCCCTGGATACCATATACATATATATATATATGCCCCTGTGATTGAACAGGGGTAGAGAGGTGGAACTAGAGTTGGAGGAGGAGAAAGATCCAGAAAGGAGGGGAGGAGGAGAAAGTTTTTCATCATGGAGTCAGACGATAAGGACGATGTGGTTATAACCAGGCAAAGGCTTTTACAAGGTTAAATTAATTGGGTCAAAATATTGTCTTTATAATTTGGTTCAGAAATTATTGTATTAGCATCTTGTAAATTGTGATCTTATTATTAGATAAACCTAATTAGATATTAAAGCCTTAAGAGTCATGTATTACCTAGCGGATACTAGGTGCTAGCTAGATGAATGATTGTGGTGAGTGTGTAAAGAATTGCATGTGAGTGAGATGTTGTAGCTTGCTGGGAGAAAATAGCAAGAACTCACCAGAACTTAGAGTTGAGACTGGACAGTACCGGCACAAGAACATGGTATAGAGGGAAAGGGAGTTTGTGATGTGGATTCATTTTTTAATGATTCCCGCAAAAGTGGTACATTTACGCAATGGAGTACTAGTCAGCTATTAAAAATAATGAATTCATGAAATTCTTAAATTCTTTTTTTTTTTTTTTTTTGGTTTTTCGAAACAGAGTTTCTCTGTATAGCCCTGGCTGTCCTGGAACTCACTCTGTAGACCAGGCTGGCCTCGAATTCAGAAATCTGCCTGCCTCTGCTTCCCAAGTGCTGGGATTAAAGGTGTGTGCCACTATCACCCTGCTGAATTCATGAAATTCTTAGGCAAATTCTTAGAGCTAGAAAATAAGTGGAAGAGGGTGGGGTGGCAGGCATGGGGAGGGGAGAGGCAACAGGGGTTTGTTCTTGTTGGTTTTGTTTGTTTGTTTGTTTTTTGGAGGGGAAACTTGGAAAGGAGAAATTTACATGTAAATAAAGAAAATATCAAAAAAAAAAAAAAAGAAAGAAAAGAAAGAAAGAAAAAAATAGCATCCTGAGTGAGGTAAACCAATCGCAAAAGAACACACATGGTAATATCACTTCTTGATGAAGGCAAAACAATGTAAGAAGCCTGTGCTTCTAAGGCTCCTTGCTCTCTTTCTATTTTTGACAGGCAGGCAGAATATTTCAATATGAGCCTTACAAGAGTCTACTAGCTTTAATACATGACAATTGGATGGAGTGTCCTGAACCTCTCATGCTTTGTTGAGTCTGAATGGACAGATGCAGTAGAGTGATAGCCAGATGTACTAACTTCTTCCCTAAGACTTCATCCTATTGATTATGCTGGAAATTGTTTTCTCAGATGATATTATTAGACCTTAAGTCATACCAACTGCAAAAACATTATCCTAAATGGAAAATTTACAGGGTAGAAAAACTCCTGGACCAAATCATTTTCATTACAACTGTGATCAATATTTCCTACCATAACAAGCATGTTCTCTATTCTTGTGTTCTTAGTGGTCTTTTCTGTTATGACCTGAGTTAGAGAAAGTCAAACTTGATGGGGTGCCTACCTAATATTTATCCTACCACTTCTGCTTGTGAAAATGAGTTTCTACCAAATACATAGTAAGAGTCTACATGTATAAGATGATAAAGTTTTATTTTATTGTTTTATTAATAAATAAGTAAATAAATAAATATACATAAAGCAAAAAAAAGAATTATGACTTGATCATATGTCTGCAGGCAGTTCTAAAGATTAGTTTGGGCTGTGGCGAAGGTGTGAAGTGTCCTTCAAGTTTCTTGGAGTTCAAGTAGTTCTTCTAATTTAAACATGTGGTTCTGCTAACTAACTCGAAAGTATTCACTGTGGGTCATAAAATGTGAAGGAGGAGATTCATAGATTTAAATAGGAGGTACTGGAAGCATTTTTGCAATGACTCCCATTGCAAAACAAAAGTATACTTACTGTGTTTTGGAGTGCTTGGATTTTTACAATAACCCTTTAAATAATATGCAATATTAAAATTAACCATAAACCAACATTTCAGTTATTTTCCTTAAATACAATTTCATCTCTGATTCTGGAATAATAAATAAAGTTAACCTTGAAACCATTTTATTACATCAATTTTCAAAGCTCTGCTGGTGAGAGAAAATTCAGGTAATCTCCATGCTTGCATGTGTTAGAATATATGGTTTAATTCCACAATAGTAACAGATTCCAGCAAGAACTTTACCATCATGATGTAGATAGATACATTTTCTATTATTTTATCTCACACATTGCTCCTGGCGTTATTTTAGCCTCCACTTAATTGGGCATGCTCTCTTGTGGTGAGCAGAATGGTGTTCTATCTATGAAAGAGGGAGTCACATCATCTTTTCACTCTTCTTCTACGTATGTTTTCAGTATAGTTATTTTAAAATAAAATAATTTACTGAAATACTTTGGGCTACACTTACATATTAAATGTTAACTTTAATGTGAATAGTGGTATTTATTTAAAGGCCATAATTAAGTAAATCATTTTTCATAATTGCTGTGTTTAATCTGCATTCTTTTAGAATGAGGTTATTTGAAATTTACCTCATTTAAACTTGAAATACTGAAATAAAACCAGTTGTGAACTTTGGTTTTATTTGTTTCTAACTCTAAAATAATTGAAATAGAAATAAAATAGTATGGGAATAGTTAATGTTAAGATATTTATGTCAGTTTTTTCCAGCCAAGATGAACATTTCAATACAAATAGTGCATTATCAAGTTAGTTACAATGCTCAAAGCCACTATTAAATGACAATAGATGTCAACATGGACTTGGGACAGTATTTGACTCTCAAAAGTTGCATAAAGCATGTGAAACTTGTTCGCACTTGGAAACACCTTCTAATTAAAGACATTATAGTGGTAGTAGTAGACATATTTAATTAAAATTTAAATTTGTCTGTTCAGTGTCCTTTAAATTTTGATTTTGCTACCAAAAGCACTAAAATTATAAAACAAAAATTGCATATCACTTTTTTAGAAAGATTTATTTTCTTCAGTTGGAAGCCTGAAGACTTAAGGACATAGTCTGCCCTAAATTGAAACTCTTATTAAGTTTTAACTCATCAAAAGAAGAGTTTTATTATGCTTTTAATTTAAGTTAATTTTTAATTTTTTAAGTTAATTAATTTACTTTTATAATCATTTTATTCACTTGCATTTCAAATGATATTCCCCTTCCCTATTAGTCTTCCACAACCCCCACATCATATTCCCTTTCCCACTCCCCTTTGCCTCTATGAAGGTGCTCCTCTATCCACTCACCCACGCCACTCTTATCCCTCTATGCTGGGGCTGTGACACAAGAAATAAAAACAGTTAAATATTTCTAATTTATGACTCAGATTGTGAAGCCATAGTACGGCTGTCATCTTTCTATTTAATAAAAATTTATCTGGTAGAATGCGATCTAGTGTCTACAGTGTACCAGGAACTGTCAGTCCTGAAAACTGAGAACAGATATACAATGTAAAGATGCCTTCCATCTTTTCATTCTTAGTAGATACTTTCAACCCTATAGCTCAGCATTGTCATTTATTTATGAAAAAGTTCTCTGTCTTGATTGTTTCATCTACTAGCTCCACATTTCTGTCTGCTCTTCTAAATAAAATAGATTCTCTTTTTAAACCCAAACTCTTCAGATAGCAAATCATGTTTAATCGATATGCTTTAAATGCTATTTTGTCCTGTTAGAAACCTTATTTGTCTTACATTTCAAAATTTATTGAAGTGTATTGTTTAGTAATCCTGCACAAAACATAAATTTTATCTATCTTCCTTGCATTCATATTCTACAAACTTAGATATTTAAATCAAACACATTTTTTCTTTCAAGAGCAATATGAAAATTCCAATCTCTGAACAGTTCTTTAAAAAAGGTCTTCATAGCATTGCTAAATAAATTTTTACTTTTTTCCTGGAAATATAGCTTGGATTACTGATTATTAAATTTCCTTTAACACAGTGTAAGTTAGTAAATATTTCTAAACCATTTCCCACATTAAAGCATACAATTAATCATCTTTTACATCTACTTTTTTTTTGGCCAAAGAAAAACTCTAAGAAGCAGTAAACAAAACTGTTAATTAATTCAAACTTAGAAATTGTTGGCACTGTTATCGCTTTCAATCAGTGAATGGCAGATTGCCAAAGGGCATTGACTGACACATGACATTGGTTAATTAGTGTACACAGTTACCAAACATCTCACATAATTGTTAAGCAAAACATTGAATTTTGATTACTTAACTATTAGCAGAGTCAATAGTCTAGATTAGTGCATTTAACTGTTGTGTCTATATTTTATGTGCCTTATATTCTACTTTTATCCAAGTGTAAGTAGAAAGATCATGTAATATTTTCTAGGACATCACTCCTTCTAGCTTGTTTGAATAAATAAGATCCTCATTTCTAGCCTAATTTTTTGATAGGGTAGCAAGGTTTCACAGCCATGGCTAGGCAAGTATACTCTAATATTTATATTCAATATTTTTCTGAAATATTCTTATTACTTATTCATTTGAACATAGTTATTCCCTATTACTGGATGACTTCTGTTCTGTAATTGACTGAGAAACATTGAATTCCTTATTTCTATCACAATGTTGGTGACTGGTTCATCCACCCCCCTTGGATGCTATGTTTCTTGCCTCCTCTCTGCTCCTCATTACAATTTTAATAACAATATTGGAGATCCTTAAAACAACAACAACAACAACAAAAAAAACAGAATACCCGAGGACACATACTGTATAACTCAAATATAATTGCCAATGAGTAATGAAATGAGCCTGATACTGAGAATTTGGAGATGTGTCTATAGGAAGAGTTCAAGCCTGAATGCTCTTCCCTGGTAATGCAGATGCTAGGACTTGAACGTTTTTAACTCTATGACATGGCAAATTCTACTGACACTACCTATTTTACTCTTTCTCTGAGATGAATGCTTTTCCAAATTATCACAGCTAATGAACCAAATTCTTACCCTCACTCAATGTCTGTGCCACCCTCCAAGCAGAACCATTGTTCATTGAAACAGTTGGTGAATGACTTTATGGATAGACCACCTTAATACCTACACCATTTTTTAAAGAAATGTAACCTGTTCTCTGTGGGCTGAGAATAAAATCACTCACTCAAGTGAAATAGCTTTGACCATAGCAGGAAGTCTGTATCCAAAAATCGAGCCTACAATTCATTTCTTGGTGCAGCAGAACTATCAACTCTCAGCTTAGCTATGATGGAGGTAAAATCCTTTGGTGATGTGAGGGTCATTAAAGTACAGCCTTATTACAATGAAATCTAATGTCTAAAAATTGTTCTTATTTTGGGCTTGTACCACAGTAAGAGCAAAGATTTTAAACTCTACTAAATACAAAACAAACAAAAAGACTTTATATACTTATATTGATTTAAGAAAAAACCATTAGTGATGTATTATTTTAAAGTATACAGTTAATATGTTTGGAGTTATTTAAAATTTATATTGAGAAAAATGTATTTTCACTATTGCTGTAGACAAGCATCTACATAAGACTGTTAAATTGATTGTTGTTTTATATCAAACAACTTTTATAATACTTACATTTATTGTTATAATATTTTATAAATTTTAAGGAATATGACAAAAAAG